>JALPQI010024667.1:0-11369 GCA_025490895.1 Thaumatotibia leucotreta
AATTTAACGGAAATCAATAAAAACACGGTGTATAACGTTTACGAAGTCGCGTGGCTTGATTCGTAACGTCTTAACACATATTACTTTTGACAAATCCGCGCATCAACGTTTTCAATCCTCTATACATATATTTATCAGAATCTATTGAATGGAAACTAATATACGTTACCTACTGGTGTCTTTCCTTTCTACTGCTATACAGGGCATCCCAAAATTATGGGACATCTTGCCTAAATAAGGATGCTATTTTGCAATAATGTGTCAACCCACATCAATTTGTCAATTAAAACTCAATTCTATAAATTACTAATTAAAGTTGTAATTTTATTGCAAAATGGATGTGGGTTGACGCATTATTGCAAAACGGCATCCTTAAGACTTTATGTTATTTTTAAAAGTTAGTAATTCTGCATTCGCAAGGTTTCTCTAAATTACTTGCCTGGTCTGGGAATCAAACCGACTCAACTGTAAAAAAATAAACACCTCTTGTTTTATGATGCCAATCGAGAGTATGCATCGAAAGAAATCATTCTCCTAAAGTGACAAAGTACTTAGTAAATGGATCTCTATTAAAAATAAAATAAAGTCTCTTTCTACCAAAACAGTCTAACAACAATTTTTACAGTACTTTCCCTTCATGATTATTGACTTAAAAACGTATATTTCCCTTCATGTCCCATATTCTTGGGACACCCGGTATATCAATTGTTACAAGCGATAAAGATTAATATTCTAAACAATTAAGCATGTACCTACGTGTAAAGCTTGTTTTGTTGCTATTTTAAATAACATCGTTGCAATGGCGGCAAAAAACGTAGGTATTATAGCTCTCCTATTCGCAATCA
The DNA here is from genome assembly GCA_025490895.1 of Thaumatotibia leucotreta. Taxonomy (NCBI): domain Eukaryota; kingdom Metazoa; phylum Arthropoda; class Insecta; order Lepidoptera; family Tortricidae; genus Thaumatotibia; species Thaumatotibia leucotreta. The sequence goes on from JALPQI010024667.1 coordinate 846, forward strand.
ACTATACTGCCGTGCTAACTAAAAAGGACGCATCTCCCATAGAACTACTATAAGAGATGCGTCTTTTTTACTTAGCACGGCAGTATATTAGCCTATTAACATCGGGAAGCGCAGACATGTTTATAATAAAGCAGACAATCACCACGCGAAAAAAGCTTAACAATGTAGAATTTTTCACACTGTTAACTTAATAGTTTTATAAAATCTGCAATATCTGACGCTATGCAGTCGAGTTCAAAGAACCCATTAACGCAGAATTTTAATAAGTTGCTAAAAGCGTGTCGGATATCAATTTACAATCGTATATCATAACAGAACAAATAGAATAAATCTACAAGGGAATAAATCACAGGGAAGAAGAAATAACGTTTAAAATTGTGAAGATGAAGTAAATAAAAACGAACTGAGTCACGGGTCAGTGGCACCGCAACCTGTTATGGATATTGAAGTTGCGGCAAATTTTCGAGGTTCAGAAAGATACTAAGTTTTCATATACTTATAAGATTCCGCTGATATAAAAAAGGCTGGGTAAGGGTTGGAGGCTTCGGCTATTGCAAACATACATGCTATTACGAAATTTAATAATCCCGATCCAAGCCTGATAGATTGAAATAAAATAGTAATTTGCACATTAACAGAATCAAAGGCATTTTCACAATCTTGAAATGCAGGAGATTGTATACACGCAATATTATTACGCATTTACTTTTCATCAACCAAATATGATACTGATAAGCTCTTAAAAATGCAATCGCATTAATTGTTATACTGGTAGAACACTACAGCTAAGCAAATCAGACGTTTATACCTTTAATATGAAGATATTTACATATTTATGTCACGTATCCGGAAAGGAAAAATGTAATAAACTCGTCAACATTGCGGGAAAAAAATTACGATTAGATAAGTCAAGTTGGCAAGTAATCAAAAAGCAGTATTTCCTGGTTCCTGAACTAAGACATATGGCCTTAATACTCAGACCTCCCAGGTAACCAAAACATGTGACTGAAGAACAAACATTTTTGTGATAAATTTAAAAAGAGGCGACCTCACTGGTATCGAACCCGGGAAACCCAGCATCGCAGGCACTATCAAGTAAGCTACAAAGGCAATCGTATAATAGTAACCAATTGAAAACCTGGGCCACTCAGAACTAACTATGTCAAAGTGACGTCGTTATAAATCAGATATTGTAAGATTTGTAAGAAATCTCTTGCTACTTGTCATTCTATCATGGTTCTAGAGTAGCCTAGGGTTCTAATTGGTTGAGTGTACATTTTAATTGGTTTCTCATATTTGGACAATCTCTAACAAATTGAAGACATTCCCACACTCGCTATAAATTATGACAGGTTTGTTTGTTGTCTTCAATTCCTCGGAAAGGAACAAAAAATAGGTCATCGACTGGCCAGACACTTTAAGTTATTGCGTGTTTTAAATTATTAAACCAACGACAAGCGGTGAGTGTCAGTGTTATGATAAAATTATTATCAAATTAACATAAATAACACGTTAAAAGACTAATAAAAATTGTATACACGCATAAATATGAGGAAAAATTACTCAAAATTGCCTTACTAGTTTCATTCAACAACGGATTTTATATGCTACCTACTAGATGTTTCCTGCTACTTCGTCTAGCTAAAATTCAAATTTTAATTCAATCTCGGGAGACTAATCCAATTCTGGAGTTTAGTACCTATTGAAAACAGTTGTTATTCTATTATGTTCTTCCCCGAAACCTAAACTCCATACCACAATTCATGAAAATCTTTTGCAGTGGTTTAACCCATCGAATCCCAGGCATTTGAAATGTTTACATACTTCCGTCATCATTTATGATGACGCTGGGGCCCAAAGGGTAGCGTGAAACGGGCAGTTTTGCACATAAATTATTATTCGGCATTTTCTTATCTTCCTATTTCAATAATTAAACAGTTTCTTGTAACAAACAATTTCTCCAAGGTCGTCTCAATCAGTTTAATCAATGTTCATCTATTTTTAGCTCGCAGTGCTGACATGAGTGGCATGTATCCAACCTACGTCATCGTCATTAAAATGCATCCATGTCTGCACATTCTTAGGGCAGGTTTGCTAATTATAATTGTCAAACGACGCGGCAAATTGCTTTTTTGGAGAATTGAAATTGAAAATAATTTATTTAAAACAATAGTTAATGTACATTATGTTACTACGTCACTTCGAACAGCCAACTCCAAGTCTGTCATTCCCTTAACATATCAAGATGTTGCCTCAAAACAACCAGTACAGTGTGATCTCCAAATACGCATACTTTTTGGGCAGCATCAGGCCAGAGTTCCATCAAATGTAACAAAACAAGGACGGGACCGTATGGTACAGCCGCCATCAGATATACACGGTGTTCGCGAGCATTGCGAAAGATTTTAACTACGCATTCTAGACATCAAAATAAACAAAAAATATTATGACACTTCATGTCAAATTCCACAAAAATATTTTTTTTTCTTTTTTTTAGACTTTTTGAATACTTTTTAACGTTTCCAAAACTGAACATATTGCGAAAGTACAAATCAAATTATTTATTAACTAAATATCTTGATTTGTACTTTTAATTTTTCTCCAGTAGTCACACTACTTAATACTATATAAATTATAAATATTAGATGTCATATACCAAAGAAAAACGACCAAGATCACCTATGTCCGAGGTGGGGATCGAACCCACGTACTCAGCTTTCGCACACAGGCACACAGGCATCAGCCGCGAAAGCTGAGTACGTGGGTTCGATCCCCACCTCGGACATAGGTGATCTTGGTCGTTTTTCTTTGGTATATGACATCTAATATTTATAGTTTCCAATACTTTTTATCATAATAACAATTTGTTAAATTTGTTTTTTTAGTGGTTTTTTTTAGGGACAGGTTTTTTTCGTCAAGTCTATTCTTATTTTTTGATTGTCAGGCAAAAGGTGTGGTAATATTAGAACACATTGTGGTAGCATTGTAATCAAAAGGAAGTTTTATGACGAGTTACGTCGAAAAACTTATTTCGAAAAAAGGTTAATTATCTCTGGAATCAAGCCGAATCCAGGAAATTTTATATAACATTAAATACTCTAAATATGCTCAGGAATTCAGCATTAAAATCTTTCGGAATGCTCACGAGCACCGTGTATAGGAGCGGCGACGATGGTCTAAACTATCTGAACATAGACTCTAATGCCATATCAATAGAGGCCTGTTCAGATATTTGTGAACACCCTGGCCGCTCCGATATATCTGATGTCGACTGTACGGTCCCATGTTAATTCACCTTTATCAACCCTCACGATTTGCATAATTTGCTTTTGCTTTATCGTCGCTTAGGAAAGTTAATTATGAACGCATCCCGAGAGATTTACGTTTGCATATTATCGTTTGACTAAATACGAGTATGTGTCGTATCCACATTGTAAATTCTCTAAATTGTGTTTTAGATGCATTGACCAACATTTATAATTATATGTATACCATGAAGTTTCTTATCTGATTGAAGTAGGAAAATAAATATTTTTCATCACACTTGCTGTCTAAGCGCGCCATTGCTTGCATGCATATCGGGAGTAATAGAAAAGTGAGATTGCCATCATCATCATCATCATCATATCAGCCGAAAGACGTCCACTGCTGAACATAGGCCTCCCCCAAAGATTGCCACAATGACCGGTCCTGCGCCACCCGCATCCAGCGGACTCCTGCGACCTTCACCAGGTCATCGGTCCACCTTGTGGGGGGCCTACCCACGCTACGCCTTCCGGTACGTGGCCGCCTCTGAAGAACCTTCCCGCCCCAACGGCCATCGGTTCTACGCGTAATGTGCCCCGCCCACTGCCACTTCAGTTTAGCGATTCGGAGAGCTATTTCGGTTACTTTGGTTCTGCTGCGGATGGTCTCATTTTTAATCCGATCACGCAGAGAGACTCCTAGCATAGCCCTCTCCATTGCCCTTTGGGTGACTTTGAGCCTTCTTATGAGACCCATTGTAAGCGGCCACGTTTCAGTACCGTATGTCATCACTGGCAACACACACTGATTAAAGACTTTCGTCTTCAAACACTGCGGAATATTGGACGAAAATATGTGTCGTAGCTTCCCGAACTACGGGAAGCTACGACACATATTTTCGGGAGATTGCCAAGGGAGTAATAAAAATGTGAGTACGTCATTTGATAATATTTTGTCTTAATTTTTTTTTGTCGGCAAGTGTGATGAAGAACATTATATCCATCACGGTCCGTAAGCGGAATACTAAAACGAGTCATTAAAAGCCCTCCGCCTACGGCGTCGGGCTTCTACCACTCTCGTTAGTAATTCCGTACTTACCTCCCTGGATGCACAATGTACTATTCCAGTAGATACATATTATCAAATATCTATTTAATTAATTTAAAAGGAACAGCTATCAATATCAGCACAATTTTGAAGAGCCCCTATTGTAGTTTCCATAGAACTTGAAATATAACTGAGAACTAATAATAAATCAAATCCATCAAACCAGAACAAAAAACACATTCGTGTACACAGCCTCTTATTATAGTATCCATAGTATAAACTCATACCTATAATTAAATTATACCCATAAATTGAAAATCCTAAGCCAAAGAATTTAGTAAGATTAATCAATTCCAATAGTACGCACATAACTACGTCATGGCCTCCCATTCAGTCCGAGTGAATTTTGACAAATAGGTTTTTTAGCTTCTGACTTTAAATATACATAATATATCCTATAAGGTCAAATTGACATCAACACGACACGATACCTACCTACATCAAATACAACGGTACTACTAACGACTTCTTAAACGGTTTGTAAAAAACATCAATCAATCACTAAAATAGTAATCTTACTAAAATCCTAAGTGTAAAATTACGTGAATGTGTATTTAAGTGGAAATGCGTGTTTTTGGTTTACAAACTGGCTGAGTCAGACAGGCCCCGAAACGTGGGTGATACTTATTTATCGCCGTCAGACGCTGCAGGTGATAGCATTCCTTGCGAAACCCTCTTGCTCACTTCTTTTCTCTTAAATCACTTTTAAAATTTGAGCCTCATATACAGTTACGCCAATAAACGCGAACTGATACAATATTTGCAACAATTCATTGGATTTAACACACTGAGGGCCACAATATTATAATACACTCGTAGGATGTAACAAAAATAATAAAGAAAAAAATGTGTTTGTATTGGGCCGGCAATAAGCCACCACAGAACTTTTGTTTTCGCCATTTTTTTTTTCTCCTACTTTATCCAAATCGGAAAAGTATACTGTAAGTTTACATATAAAATCTTTAAGACTTCGAACTGGTTTTCTTCATGTCCTTGTCGTTAGAATGAATAATCTTATTCAATAATTGATTTCCCCACGTATCCTGCATTTTTTCGGCAGAGAAGTTAGGTAAACGTACTTTCACCTGAGTTTCAACTGCACACACGTCAAACATAAAATATGTCATAAAGGAGGCAGTAAATGAATGAATGACTTGAATCAAAATATTCAAGAGTAATCCCTTGAATAAACTTATTAGTAAATCTCGCAGTTGCAATCACATTTGCTCACTATGAAAAAAACTAATTTCAAATTCGCCCTGTGTTCACATGACAAGTTGTGGGCGTGACCTCACCCGGTTGAAATTGCCTACCCGTAGATAGCACCTTATTATACTTTTACCCAGTAAGGAGCTCATTCACAATGTGACCTACCTAAATATTTTTTTGCCTTACTACACAATATAGGTAGTTCAGCCAGATCACCGGCCACCTTGGTTTTCAGCCCTTTTCATACTAAAAGAATGAAGCGTTAGGTAGCCAAGAACTAAATTTATCTGGCCGAAAACCGCCTAAACTTCTACCTAATCATCATCATCATCGTCATCAGCCAATTGACGTCTACTGCTGGACATAGGCCTCCCCCAGAGAGTTCCACAAAGATCGGTCGTGAGCTGTCCGCATCCATTGGACACCCGCAACCTTTACCAGGTCGTCGCTCCACCTAATGTACCTACCTATTTCTGAAGTTGTATGTATCCAAATCCGAATATTGTATACAATTCTAAAAAACCCGAAAAAATTTAGATGATTCATTTATAAGTCATAAGGAGAGGAGAAATTAAATTCGAAAAATATATTTTTGTGTTCCGTAATAAACAAGGATAAAGTGATGGTCTGGAACTAAACAGTGTCAACATTCTCCAATTATTCATTTTATTTTAACGGGAAGTTGGACCAATCAGCCAGTAGTAAGATTAAGCAATTAAACGAAGGGCTTTTGTTATTTTAAGATAATCGCCGTCGTATAAATCCATCTCGCAATTCTATGTAGGTGTCGGATTTACAGGATGTAATAAATTGGTTATCCGTTTAGAGGCTCAATCAGCATCATATTATGAGTAGAAAAGGTAAGAGAAAAACTTTTTCACTATTTTGTTTTTGGTCGTACAAATAGGTCAATAATTCTTAGGAAAACCGGCTAAGAAAATGTCGGGTCATGCTCAGTGTATAGGTAGAGTTCCGTAGTTGTTTAAAAACGGCAGGGCCGATTATGTTCGAAATAGTTTTTAGTTCCTATTCTATTTTTATTTTGAAGCGCTTATCTCCGAAAATAATGACTTTAAAATTACAGCAAAAAACCCCAATTTTTTATATTTTATTCTACCACTTGTCGGCGTGAATAATATGTATACCTGTACCAAATTGCAGATTTCTAGTACTAACGGCCACTGAGCTATGTTGCGGACAGACAGACGGATATGGTGAAACTATAAGGGTTCCTAGTTTACCACGGAACCCTAAAAAGATCATAAAAAACAATTGTACTTAGGAAAAAATGTATACAAGTAATCAATATGTTTGACTTCTTTTGAAGGGGTGCGGCTCCACTGACGCGGAGCGGAGCGGAGCTGTGGGAGCTCGGCCAATGAGACCGCATCACAGTGTTTCGAATTCTAATTTGAAGAATGTAATTGGTCAATTTTGCACAGCTCCGCTCCGCTCCGCGTCAGTGGAGCCGCGCCCTTAATCCTTTGTAACCCTGCTAATCATTCTGGGTCAGTTTTGTCATGATCTTAAAGTTAAGGAAGTACCAAAAAATACATGTACTAAGGTTTTCCGTTTACCGTGAAATTCCGCTAAAAAAGGAAAACGACGTGCCCTAAAGAGATTACGAGTGTTTGTCCAGAACGGTAGCCTTTCGCAAACATGTGTCAAGATCAACACCGACCGTAGGGACCCGACAACATCTGGCTCCGACACTTAGATGTGAACCAGCGTCGTGTTTGATTTTTTGGCTAAAAAATGTTAACAAATTTAGCACCGGTAAGAGAATGTAACAAATCATAGGCCCACGCCTATTCAATATCTTATTATGGTTAGCAAAAAAGAGAAAAAAGTTACAGAAATACCCACATAAACATATAATATAGCTTAGTAGCTCGCGGTGAAACCAGTGCCTTATGAACTCCACTGCAATTGCTATGCTATGCTCCAGCACCGCAAATATGTACATACATTTTGTATATCTTGTATGCTTAGCGGAAATAAATATATTATTTACTTAGATACAGTGTATTGTGTATGTGTCCTGTATCTAAGTAAGTAATAGATTTTTGTCCTATGCAGAGGACTTTTTGGGATTAGTCTGGTTTCTTTACGATATTTAAATGCATATAAGAGATATTAATATTAGATGTCATATACCAAAGAAAAACGACCAAGATCATCTATGTCCCAGGTGGGGTTGCATATAAGAGATTGGAAAACACAATGATTTTTTTGTAAACGATTTTTGAAATACATATCATTCATTCCTATAAATATTGGATGTCATATACCAAAGAAAAAATGACCAAGATCATCAACGTCCGAGGTGGGGATCGAACCCACATGCTCAGCTTTCGCGGCTAATGCCTGCCCCCTCGGCCACTGAAAGCGCGTAAGCTGAGCACGGGGGTTCGATCCCCACCTCGGACGTTGGTGATCTTGGTAATTTTTTCTTTGGTATATGACATCCAGTATTTATAATTTATATAGTATTAAGTAGTGTGACTATTGGGGAAAAAATAAAAGCACAGATCAAAATGAGTTAATAAATAATTTAATTTGTGTTTTCACAATACGTTCATTCATCACTAACAAAATTTATTTTCCATGCGAATGTAGTATATGTCCTTATTTTGCTACCTTCAGTTAGAAAGCAATAACATCCCAAAATACTCGTAAATTAGGCGATATTCGTGAAAGCGTGTTTTATTATTCAGATATCAATCCACTCAGGCGCAGATAAACATTAAATCGAATTATGTGTTTCATTAACGTTTCGTCTTTGCTTTTTAGCTGTTCTGAAACCAACAAACAGTGATTTGTCATAGCGATAACACGGGACGTATGTATGAACTGTATGTTAATGTTTAAATTGATATTTGTATCTTTTGTTAAATATACTACCGTTCGTCAGTCACTTAACGTCTAAATTATAATACAGGGTATGTTTTAGTGACTGGTAAAATTTTAAAGTGATAATTCCGAGGTCTCATTGATAAATTTTAGATAAATCTCTACGTCCGGATCGAGAAAAATATCTGTTGTTATGCTGTTCCATACATTTCACCTACTGAAATATCGAAATTATAACTAGCGTGAGTAAATATTTAGCAAACGGGTTTAAGTCTATAATCGCTCGACATATTTCGATCCATTGAGAGGAAACTCATGGAGTACCCCCGCGACCAAAGCCCGGGTATACTCTTGGCTCGACTCAGTCGTTTTTTGTCAAGTTCTTAAATTCGTCCCTTTCTGCTTTCGTCACCCGTTCTTGATTTTCCATTTCCGTGTTCTGATTTTTTTCGCGGTTCGGACGTTAACCCCATATTAAAGGTTCATCAATATGACGTCAGAATCAACCACAATTCGGCCAGTAACTAAACAAAAAAACACCTGGTATGTATTATGTTAGGAATAAAATAAAGGTGAATTGTGTACCTTATTGTATACTAAGCACTCACATGCTTTGATTTTTGCGGTAGGCTCTATTGCTTTACACCGTGGCCTGTTTAAAACCCGACCGATTTTAACAGTGTATTCCTGACTACATTTAGAAACTATAATATCATATAAACTTTTCCGGATATAGCCTAGTTTCAGCGTTATGACCAAGAGATGGGTCGCGAGTATATACCCTTTCTGACCAACTGAGTAAATACTCAGTAAATACCCATCTACTCAGTATTTATCCGTATCTAGCCAAATGGACGAGTAGATACTTTTTATAACTTGGGATAGAAAAACGTGTGCTTAAAGTAACAAAAAACAACTGTTTATCAAAATTAAACGTATATTATTTGTAAAATCAACAAAATATTTACATTTATTTCTTATTTGCATAAAACATAGTAAATATGTATTAAATTCAGAAACATAAAAATCAACATCAAAAAATAACCTTATTTATATTTGTAGATAAAAAATAATATGTAAAAAATAATCATTTAAAACAATAAAGAATTCGTAGTTTTATGAATCTAATCAACATAATGTAGTAATCCTAATCAGTCAAATTTAAACCTACCACAAATTAACATTACAAAAAATACTTAGGTATCACAATTTTTTAAAGTCTTAACAAAAATAAAATCAATAATACAAATAATCATCAGGTGGTCACTTAACTATTAAACGTCATTCACTCTCATTGGTGCTAAGGCTATTACGATCTGTTAATTCGATATCAGTGGACTGGCCACTGTGGTTTGAAGCTTCTTCAATTTCTTCCCAATCTTCGCCATCGTCGTTATCATTGATTCCGTCTTTACGGTGTAAGAGATTCCAGTTATAGGAAATAAAAGTTATCTTTCCAGCTCGTTCTGATGTTAATCGGTTGCGTTTTTTGCTATAAATATTGGACTGTGTACTGAAAGATCGTTCAGCAGCAGCAGATGTACATGGAGCTGTCAGGATTCGTAGAGCAATTTTACTAAGTAGTGTAGAACCGCAGACACCTTTCCACCATGTTATTGGGTCCATTTCTCTAACATGACTCCAAACAAAATTCTTGCCCCAGATGCCTTCTTTAGCTCTAAATTTAGCCAAATGCGGCATGATATCGTAATTTAAACCGTTTGCCATGTTAAAGATGTATTCAACTGCATCTGTTTCTTGCGTTTCACTCAATTCACTGCCTTGGGAAACGGATCTAGCAAATTAGCAGCCAGGTGTATGGGCTTGATGCACATCGTTGTTCTTTTTTCTGTAAATTCCAGTATTTTATTCTTGTCAGCTTCTTCAATGATATCAATATCAGGCAACACAAATTGTAATCGCGATCGCACGTCCCGTAGCGTAATAAATACTTTGTGCATGTTTATTTCATCAGCCTCTAATTTAAATATGGCATCTGTTATTGGCTCCAATATATAAATGCACTGCTTGTTCATTTTCCAGAAATCGTCGTCCAACAAAGTCATTTTAATTTCAGGTCGCAAGCTTGTAGATTTTTCATGCACAGCC
>JALPQI010024668.1:0-14171 GCA_025490895.1 Thaumatotibia leucotreta
CTGAATGCCATAATTGCCTATTATGCACTAGTTAAATAACGACAACATCACAACACCTCTGTCACACTTTGTGACTGCGCACTTGTCATTTGTGGGGCCTGTCATTTGCTTCATGGTGCGTGGGTATAAAATACGAATTAATGATGGAATTAACGCGAAATGTATCTGATTTGTGTAATTAACTGTGTATTTCTTGTATGAAATGAGTGTACGCATATTTAAATGAGTGTTCGTAGATAATTAGATGTACATTCTGTCGGCAGGATATCATACATAATTTCGTTGTTAGAGTTTGTGATTTTAAATTGCATTGGGATTGTAGAAGGTATCTAAACATACCGTGATAACTATATCCTACATATGTTACACATTTACCCGCGTATTCATAAACGTCTCTTAACGTAGTTACTAGTAGCAAGCCTACAAGTAGCAAGTGTGCATAATTAAAGGCTATTAAAAAATTCAAAACGAAATTTAACGTATAAATATTGAATGTCACATACCGAAGAAAAAATTACCAATATCACCAACGTCCGAGGTGGGGAATATTTAGTTAATAAATAATTGGATTTGTGTTATCACAATTATTGTTATGTGTTATGAAGGGTATTAACTTTTGCCACCGAAAAAGGGCAATAAATTCTAGTTTTCTTTGAGCGATCAACAATAACGAACATACATCTTTTAAATTTGCTTTTTACGACTGCCGAAGGTTGTTGGGCAGAGTATACTATAATAATATGTTAGTATGACTTTCGCGCTCCTGACCCGTGGTCCAACCGCTATGTCCAACTCGTTGGGCCACGGGGAAATAAAATTTTCCATCGTCCAACCGACTGTACTACGATGAAGTTAGTTTACCCGTGGTCCAATTGGTTGTACCACGGTACATTAAATTTATCGGTAGTCCAATACTAGAACATTTATTTACGTATACTTGTTGGACAATTGCCCCTCAGTTGTAGGTACTATGGGTCATAATTACATGACAGTAAAAAAAAGTAATCTGACAGTTGAACCACGGATTGGACGGTTGGACATAGCAGTTGGACCACGGGTCGGGAGCGGACTTTCGTAACACACTTGACCCGATCGTGATTTTTTTTTATTACAACCTTAACTATGTAGGTACATTTTGTTTTTGCAATAGACCCAGATAACGAGTAGGCACCGAACATACAAAGAAAAACAGTCAAATTGAGAATCTGCTTCAAAAGGTGCATTTAGACAAAGCAAGCATTCGTTCATTCTATCCCCCACTCTACGAAATTCGTTCGTTACACAAAACGTGACTCGTCGAAATTCGTTGATTCCGTAGAGTGGAGGATATAATGAGCGAATGCTCGTTTGGTCTAAATGTACCTTAATTTAAGACCGGCCCTACACCTGTATGCTTAGCCAAGTTGCCAATCGTTAGCGCTTAGTAGCGTACCGTAGTTTTCCCTCTCTGTCACTCTTTCATATTAGTGCGACAAAGACAGTTAGCTGCCTTTCGCTTACGATTGACGATGAAGCGCTAGCGATTGGGAACTTGTCTAAGCATCCTATAAGTTCTTACGTAAGTTATAGGGACGGAGCCATACAACTTACATAAGAACTCACAGGTGTAATTTCAGCCAGGGGCTCATTTCTCAAAAGCTTGTAACTTGTAATACAAGTGGAAGTCTCGTTTTGACAATAATATTAATTAGACAAGGACTTCCGCTTGTATTACAAGTTACAAGCTTTCGAGAAATGGGCCCCTGAAGTCAAGAATACTTCTGAGGGATCACACCTATGGTGTTACGTCAACCATACAACCGTAAGTGACAAATAGCCGACAAATGTTCCAAAACGTTACAATTTAAAAACGGACAAAGCCACAGGAAGCGAATACGGGGTTATTTATTTATTAGAGTTTGATTTATGCCATCAATGGCTGAAGGCGCGGCGGGTCGCGGTCTGTAGCCGATGTTGTCGGTATAGACACTGGAAGTGCCAGCAAACGTGTTTAATAAGAGTATTAAGAAAAATAGTAAATAAATAAATATCTTGGGACCTCTTACACAAATCAACCTAGTCCCACGGTAAGCTCAATTAAGGCTTGTGATGTGGGTACTAGGCGACGATATACATAATAGATACTTAAATATAGACAACCATGACCAAGGATCAAATATTTGTGATAAATAAATACACAAATAATGCCCTCGCCGGGATTCGAACCCGGAACCTGCAGCTTCGTAGGCAGGGTATTGTACTCTAGGCTACGGAGGCTGACCTGAGTAGATTTCATGTCAAGGCCGTTAAAGTGGGAAATGTCTCGGACGACGTGTAATTGTAGGACGAGGCGAAACCGAGGCCGACAAACATGTGATCAGAAAAATAGTATACACACCTCTGCCGTTAAATGGGAAGTTCCCATTTAACGGCCGAGGTGTGTATACTATTTTCCTGCTCAACGGAGCCGGCAGGCGGCAACTTAGTTTAGCGCAGCGGCCGGCAAAGTGCTGTTGGCCGGCCGGAGGGCAGAAAAAACACTTTAAGAAGAAGTTAAACAGTTGGATTTTTACTAAAACGATCACATATGTATGTCCATTTCCAGCGATGTATGTCCGTGTGTCAGTTTTCACGCGCCGCTGCAACTATTAATATTCAAATTGGCGCGATCTGTCGCCGCCCCGGTCGAACGCAAACTGTCATTTATTTTTTAAATCCGGAAGAGTGGACTTGTGTAAACGCTTTTATGTGATAAATGCCTCTTCTCTGCTTTATTTTAAATACAGAAAAAAATATTGGTGTGTTTATTTATTTGGGTATGTGTAAACAGTATAACATGCTGTGCGGTTTTATTGACAATTTGGTTAAACTGATTGAGGCAAATTAAACTAATTAATGGCGATTAGTTGGAAATATGTAGAAGAAAAATTAAATACCGACCACGGGACCCTACATTTAGCTGCTTTTTTTGCAATGAATGAATTTAAAAATGCTAGTGCTACATTATGGATATCTCTATGAATCATCATCATCATCATATCAGCCGAAAGACGTCCACTGCTGAACATGGGCCTCCCACAAAGATTGACACAACCGGTCCTGTGCCAACCGCATCCAGCGGACTCGTGCGTCCTTCACCAGGTCATCAGTCCACCTTGTGAGGGGCCTACCCACGCTGCACCTTCCGGTACGTGGCCGCCACTCGAGAACCTTCCCGCCCCAACGGCCATCGGTTCTAGGCATAATGTGCCCCGCCCACTGCCACTTCAGTTTAGCGATTCGGAGAGCTATATCGGTTACTTTGGTTCTGCTGCGGATGGTCTTATCTCTAATCCGTTCTCGCAGAGAGACTATGAATCATTATTATTAATTAACATAATAATAATACATAATCTCTTTGAATGGTTTGTTTACATAGTTCAACTTCTGACGTTCTGACTGACTTTGTTTAGCCCATTTCAATAGCCGTACAATGACTTTGCGAGTATCGGTAACGTTAGGTTTTACTCGATACGTAAAGCACACGATCTAGGTACTAATGTGATTCAGTTTAGGATTTAAACTGAATCCCGAATAACTGTCAAAAATTTACAAGCCGAACCTAAACTGAATCGTACCTATTTTTAGTCCTTCGAGGTGCATTCAGATTCAGACCAAACGAGCGTTCGCTATTCTAACCCCCTACTCAACGAAATTCGATCGTTACACAAAACGTGATTCGTTGATTTTGTAGAGTGGGGGATAGAATAGCGAATGCTCGTTTGGTCTTAATGCACCTTAAGGCCATCACGCTCGCTCCAGTGTCAGTGCGAGCGCGATGGAATGCATTTCGTATCGAGTATATTATGTATGGATGATATAGATATAGATGCATAATAATATTGGGAACCTCTACAATAAGAATTATTTTTGTTTATTATTATTATCCTTTATTTATCTCTCTTTTTAACTTAGTATTTTTTATTAAAATGTCTAAGTAGAAAAGTAAATTTTTTCATGTAATAAATTCTTTAATGCATGTTATTAATAAGATGTATTAGAATAAGAATAATAATAATTTATTGAATAATTATTAACGAATTAACAATAATCACAAAGGTCATATATTATACTGTTTTGAAAAAATAAGTCCACCTGCGTTTCTTACTGGTTCTTCTCAGAACGGTGTAGGGTTAGAACCGATGGTAGATTTTTTCTCTCTCTCTTGATAATGTCAGACGATTCGAAAATGCATATTAATAAGCTTACTTGAATAAAGAATAGTTTGACTTTGACTTTGATTTGAGTAAAACCTAACGTATCCTTTAACTTTCCAACTGGGACGGCTACTGAATACATAAGTGAAAACTCAGTGTGTATATTACTGACTTTCTCAATAAAATACCGAGTGACATGCTGTGAAGTGGCAGTGGGCACCGTGGGCAGTAATAACAGTGAATTAGCATAATGCGGGACCCAGTGGGACCAGTGCTATGCGAATTGGCGGCAGGGAAGGGTTTGGAGTGTTACTATTTGTCCCAACTCACTGGCTACACGAAAGTTCTTAAGGACGATATGTAGGGTCCACGGAAAAAAACATGTCCAGTGCCTAAAAAAATCAGGACAAATTCACACCTTATTCTGTTAAAAGTAAGGTGGTATTTCCTTCTGTAATTTGAATTGACTAGACATGCTCTTTCCGTGGGCCCTTCATATAGAAATGACGAGACATTGATATTCATTTTTTAAATTCGCTTTAGAACTTAGTAGATAGTTAACTTATTTCTCACAAAGCTTGCTTGCAAACGTTGGTTGACAATCTTATAGTGAACACAGTCTTATAGTGTTGATGAATATAAAAAAAATAAAAAATAAAAATAAAAAGAAATTTATTCACTTACACAAACATACATAAGTAAATAAACATAGGTACTAACAAAAATACATGTTTGTGCAGCAAAATGGATTAGGACTCAGCGGGGCCGCTGGTTTTCAGTCCCCAACCATAAACTTAAAACTAACAATAACACTATCTTAACTTAGGAGCTAAAGAGTTCGCTGCCAACACGATTCAAATCAAGTTTTTGTGTAACAAATTAAATGGGCTTGATAGTGCTGAAATAAAGTTATAAAATAATTTCAATAATTTTTGTCGTAAGGGCATAATATTACAAGTTACGGGTAACTCAACAAAGCTAACATGTACAAATGTTGTATTTAATACCTGACCACTATCACGAGGGTTTCTTGGGTACCTTTACAGGTGACCAGTTACAAGATAACTTTTGTTGTGACAGAAGCCAAGATTTACATAGTTTTTTAAAGATGTATAGAGTCTGGCTCTTCCTTACAGGAGGAGGTAAGTCGTTCCAGCATTTAGATGCTGCAAAGCGAAAGCTGCCCTTAAATGAAACCAATCTGTGAATACGTGGAACACCTATTGAACCTGTTCTATTTTCTTTTGCCCGCCATAACAATTTATCGTGAAGATATGTCGGCTTGCCACTCCATTTTATATTGAACATTAATGTCGCCAATTTCAATTTACGCCTATTTTTCATGTTAAGTATATTGTATGTATTAAGGTAAGGACTTATGTGTGACCTATGATTAATATTAAAACAATAGCGCAGGCAAGCATTCTGCACTCTCTGTATTTTTTCCTCTGTTTTTTTGTACAGACATGGACCATACATAATATCACAATAATCTAAATTTGAGAGCACCAAAGATTCCATTAGTTTTATTCTTACTGATTTCTTTAAGTAAGGACGAATTTTATAAAGTGTTTTTAATGCCCCGTAACATTTTGCAGTTTTACTTTTGACATGTTCTTCGAATTTAAGGTTTCCATCAAAGTAAACTCCTAGATTCCTTACAACTGCCGACTCCTTTACCAATTCACCATTAATGAGCACTAAAGGCTTAGCTTTATGTACAGCTTCAATTTGCTTTTTGGTACCGAGCACAACATAAGTACATTTTTGAGCATTAAGTTTAAGCCCATGATTCTCTGACCAGATTCGAATTGACTCTAGGTCACGGTTAAGATCAATGATAGACCTAGATATGTCTGCATTATTTGGATTGGCGCGTATGATGATCTGTGTATCGTCTGCGTACATATGTGAAAGACCAAACTTAGTCGTGCTAACGAGATCAGCGGTATAAATGGAATATAGTGTTGGGCCCAGCATTGACCCCTGAACCACGCCCCTTAGCACCGGCAATATTTCAGACTGGATCGTTAATCCTAGTTCATTGGTACATTCCACTATTTGCTTCCTATCCTTAAAATAGTTACCAAACCACAAGCATACTGTTTCGTCACAACCGTAATATTTTAACTTAGCCAGGAGGATATTGTGATCTAGGCAATCAAAGGCACGACTATAGTCAAGCAAAATGAGAATTGATGCCTTATTTTCATCCGAAGCCGTTAGTATTTCATCGACAACATGTAAAAGAGCTGTGGTGGTACTATGGCCTTTTCTAAATCCGGATTGGTTTTCTGGTATCTAATATTTTGTTAAGCTCAAGGTATGAAACCAATTGTTGATGAACGGCTTTCTCTAAAATTTTGGACAGGGCCGGGAGTAGACCAATGGGCCTAAGATCTTTTAGGGACTCTACGGGTTCTTTTTTGGGAAGGGGCTTAATTAAAGCCGTACGCCAGGTAGAAGGAAAACATCCCGTTTGGAGAGACATGTTGATTATATGCGTTATTGCATGTAAAGAATAATATATATAATATGACTGTGTACTATGACTTCTGGAGTAACTCAATGTAACCCAAAGTTGCATTGAGTGTACGTCATTAGTGTCATCACAAAACAGTTCCTACCCAATAAAACATGGACTCGTATTGTAGAGAAGTATCTATTAATATATTTTTTTCTTAATTAATATTTTAATTAGAACCACAAGCCAAAAAAATACCCTAAGTTTGCATTTTAGCAATGATTATTTTTCGTCTTCCGATGGTGCTATAATCTCTTGTGGGTCTTGGCCTGTTCCACAATCTTCCTTAGTTTGGTGACCTTCTTCCAGTTACATGATTAGTGATCAGACAATGGGAGCAAAACTTTATCAAAACTTGTGAAGCTGACATTTAGCAAGATTAAAAAATCAAGAAAAACATCTATATTTATGGCAAATTAGTGTCCATATCTAAATCTAGAATAGGTACGGTATCCAATATTTGGGTGTAAAAATATAAATGATTTTAGGGCTCAATCATGTCAGCTCCACAAATTTTGAAATAAAACTATGAAAACGGATAAACTCGCGTATATTAATTACCTAACTTTAACTTCATTCCGACGTTTCGAACACTTTACAGGGTTCGTGGTCTGCGGGCGACTGGCAATGGAGGAAATTTGATAGATCTAAATAAGAAAGTCTTAAAATAAGAAAGATAAATACACAACTACCCACAAAGAAAAATATACTAAACCACAGACAATCAATTTTAAGGGTGGATTACATACAAAAAATTGCAAATTAAGCTAGTTATTAATTACAAGTATTTTCAGAATGAAGCCAAGAGCTATCCCTACTGAAATCCCATGCATTTTTTTTAAAAAAACACCGTCAAACACGGTTTATGTCTAGACTGTTCCTTTATCAGATGAACTACTGGATCCCAAGCTGGTGGTAGAGAAAAGCTCTTTCTATATTATTTCATGAGTAATCCTCGCGGTAACCGAAGAAAATATTATCCACAAGTTTTGTTAAAGTTTTGCTCCCATTCTCCGATTCGACCACTATTCGCTATTCCGATGTATAATGCCAATAAGATAACGTGAGTTTGCCAGTAGTAACGCCGCAGGTTTTTGTTGATCCCCATTTAACGCTAACCGACAGAGAGAACGCTTTATAACCTCTAATTGTACTGTATTTATTACTGTGCAACGGAACAGAGAAGGAGTGGATGCGACCAATAATTACTATTTCAAAGACGTTACTATGAAGGACTATTATATACACAACATGAAACAACTGAATTTTGAACTGTCGTGAGACTTGTGAATACTATAAAATATGATTAAACGGTTTATTATAAAATACTTCATCGGTTCGTTGGTGTCATCGCCGTCAAGGTACATTCAGACCAAACGAGCATTGGCTATTCTAACCCCCTACTCTACGAAATTCGTTCGTTACGCAAAACGCGATTCGTTGATTTCGTAGAGTGGGGGATAGAACAGCGAATGCTCATTTGGTCTGAATACACCTTCAGGCTATTGCTTGTAATGGAGACTTAGGGCTTGTTTATCAATCAAAAGTATTCATAACGCATAAATATAGATACCTTTTTTTTTTGTGAAATAGGAGGCAAGCGAGCAGACGTATCGCCGGATGATCGTCGAAACGATAATCGTCGCTCTCGCTCATGGACACTCGCAACACCCGTGGTATTACTAAGTGCGTTGTCTAATTTTATATAGGATGGAAATAGGTATGTTAGTTACAAGGCGGGCGGAGAGTGAAGGCATCTGGTAGCAAGACACGCTCATCTAATGTGTTTTCATTTTATAAAATAGGTACTAACGACCCGCTCTGGCTTTGCTTGGGTACAATACTGATACTAAGACCTTCCTTTTGAATCACTCTATCTATTAGAAAAAGCTTCAAAATCAGTTTCGTAGTGTTACAGACTTAAGCAAACATAAGGGATATAGGGGCCATTTTTACACAATTTATCCTGTTCTTTTTTTGGATTTGGAACTTTTAATATGATTTCCACTCAGAATTGCGAGCTCTTTCGATCCTTATAGGAATAAAAAAATGTCCTATAAAATACCTACCTATATTACAAAAAAAGTAGGGGGACAAATTAAAAAAAAATTGCCCATAGGGACAGAGAAAGCGACTTTATACCATGTAGTGACTTTTTATCAAGTCTATGTAAGTTTGTCATTATGACGAAACTCTTTGAGAAATTTATATTTAGAACTAACAGCAACTCCACTGTTCTACAATATGGTAACGCCGTAAAAACATGTGAGAAGTGAGCGAATCAATGGTTGTCGCAATTGTGCCCGGTTACAAATTGTTGACACGTCATTTACTTCACTTGTCATGCCATCGATATTTGTAATACGGTACATGGTGATTGTACGAGAAGGATAAATGCAGCTAATCACAATTTCTTTTAATTTATTTGTGCTGCAAGATCCAATTTTACAATATAGAGCATTGTTACGCTTAATACTTTCGTCCACTTTTCATCATCGCACCGCTCGCCACCGACTGGGCGCTCATCCTCACACCTTGCAACCTAAATGGTCGCGCACCGTGCGGTTTCAGAGGAACTTCCTCCCGCGGACGGTCCGTCTGTGGAATGAGCTCCCTGCCGAGGTTTTCCCGTTGGACTACAGTATGGGGTTCTTCAAAAGAGGAGTGTACAAGTTCTTATTGGGTCGGCAACGCGCATGTGACACCCCTGGGGTTGCAAGCGCCCATAGGCTACGGTGACTGCTTTCCATCAGGCGGGCCGTATGCTTGTTTGCCACCGACGTGGTATAAAAAAAAAAAAAATAATAATAATAAAAATTAACACGGTAATATTATCTATACCATGCCATAATAGATGAGGAGAAATTTCAATTAGATACCTATATTTATTTTCAAAACTTCAATTTATGTACATAGATTAAATCGAACTAATCTACTTAACCTAACCTATATCTAAGATTGGCCGTTGTGGCATTGACCGAGGATGCTGGCGGCATTTACTTGCTGTATCGCAATACTGATGCGCTGTGCGAGGAAGTCGCCATTTCAATTAGGTAACTAGCTATATTTACCTCACTGATTAATTTACCCCAGGACAGCATGTCTTCTGTGTCATGACATCAGCGTTTAAATAAATACCTACTTGACGACGCGAATTAATTATAGGTCTATCAGTTACAAACATGCAATCAAATGACGATGTCATTGACATAAGTAGCAATGATTGAATTAAATGCAATGATAATGAAGAATCTCTTCATGTGTACATATTACACGTGCATGAGTCGTTCAGTTCCAGTTTCCGCAGTGCTTCACTTAGATACAGTCGTAGCGATGAGTTTTGCTAATAAAGTGGTGATAGTGACGGGCGCGAGCTCTGGGATTGGCGCAGCGACGGCGCTGATGTTCGCCAAGGAGGGCGCCGACGTAGCGCTCGTGGCGCGCACGCACGCCAAGCTCGAAGCCGTCGCCAAGCTCATAGAGGAGCTTGGTAGGAAACCCCTCGTCATCCAAGCCGACCTCTCCAACGAAGCTGAAGCTGCCACTATCGTCCCTAAAACTGTCAAACACTTCGGAAAGCTCGATGTCCTGGTCAATAACGCCGGTATGACCTCAGAGGGAAGTATACTGAATGGCAAGGCTTTACAAGCGTACGATGATGTGATGAAGACTAATGTAAGAGCCGTTATCCAACTGACGAGCCTTGCAGCGCCTTATTTAATGGAAACGAAAGGAAATGTGGTCAATGTATCCAGTGTAGCAGGGCTTATGGCCAGCAAGTTGCCTTCTTTTATGTTCTATGCCGTTTCGAAGGCAGCTTTGGGGCACTTCACGTGTTGTGCTGCTTTAGAATTAGCGCCATCGGGAGTAAGGGTTAATTCTGTGAACCCTGGGCCGGTGGATAACGAGTTTCTTACCAATAACAAGGTCGATAATGCTGACGAATTTAAGAATAGATTAGCGGATTTTACTGTGTTGGGATATATAGCTAAAGACGATGAAATTGGACGTGTGATTTTGTTTTTGGCGAGTGATAAGGCGAGGAGCATTACTGGTTCAACCTACGTTATTGATAATGGTTGCCTTTTAAAATAAATGTTTTCTTATTTGTTGTGTGCCGATCATTGCTTTTATCGTATGAAATTCACTCCTGTAAGCAGATTAATCGAGGATGATCAAAAATATACGACTAGGTAAAGTGGGTAATTGCTGCCCTACCGCGATCTTCTAAACCCACAAATTTCGGAGATTTTTCTGTCACTGTAATGTCACTGGAAGGCGCAACGTGGGTAGGCCCCCCATAATGTGGACTGATGACCTGGTGAATGTTGCAAGAGTCCGCTGGGTGCGGGTAGCACAGTACCGGTCATTATGGCAATCTTTGGGGGAGGCCTACGTTCAGCAGTGAACGTCTTTCGGCTGATATGATGATGATGATGTAATGACGCCTTCGTTAAAGTTGCAGAAACAAATCCCCGAAATTTACGAACTTCGGTTCTTAATGTAGTAAAAATTTAATCCTTTTGTTGCACGATGTTTGCAGTTAAAATTGCTAACTTGGTACATGAACCTGAATTGTATATAAATAAAGCATGTCCTCTTGCAAAATGTGGATACTTCATAAATTACTTGCTTGTTTTATTTAAATTATTACTATCCCCTACCTTTCTTCTCCAATGATTCAACCAATGATGTGTATAGGATACACATAAATACTTACCTATATGTATACATATAGGCTCGTAGTATCGTGGTCTCCCAGCGAATTTGCAGATATTAATTTGAGTTTCAATATCAAATGCCGGAAACGGCAGCACATGCCGGAATTACAAAGATCTTTACCGGGCTGGTAGAGAGTTTTGCAATAAGAAAAGTAGGTAAGTGACCCGTCATAGTACAATACATAGATACATACATAGGACAAGGCGGGGAAGATGCTTGTAAATATTGATGAGCAACAGTAGGCGGCACTGCAAATTAGAACTGAGCCTCCAGAGTCCAGATAATATCTAATGCAATAAAAAACTTGAAGAGTAGATAAAACTCCGCGTATGGTTTCCGAACGGGAGAGTTAGGCTTAGCACATGATTGGTGTGCGATATAAACTTTCTGTCCTTTACTGACCATGTTAATAAAAGGGGGACGAATAGGTCTATACCGCGACAAGATACTTTTACGCGAGATCTTTTATCATGGTGCTAACCGGAATAGACAACGTCTTTCGCATGATATTAATTAGCACGCCATATGTCAATAAGTAAAGAGAGAGCTTCATGTTCTGGTCGTGGATTTCGAAAAGGCCTTTGACAAGGTAAAATACACAAATACGGCGAACACTAAAGCAAATGGGAATAAAAGTCCAGTCATCGAAATAATTAAGTTCCATAAGGGACCCACATGCCGAGTAATTCGCACGGGCCAATTGTCGGATCCGATACTTGTCTTGTGACTGGAGGAGTCAAATAGAGCTGTTTGCTTTCACCGCTGCTGTTTCTGGTCTGGTAGTCTTTGACGAAGTGATGCACGGGGTACCAAGGCAAGACCTTGTGTTAGTGGGAAGGCACTTGAGGACATTAACTTCGCTGACCATTCGTGATGATCGAAGGCAGACGACCTAGCGTTAGCTGCATCACGGGAGAGATTGATTATCAATAGTGTCAAAACGAAAGCTATGTGCCTACCTCTTAATATTCCAAAAGCAGCACACATCCAAGAAAGGGGAACCTGTTGAATAAGTGGTGCAGCTTACATATCTGGGAAAGCAGATGTTGAAGCACGCATCACACGCAACGCAACACATAGACTTCGGTATTTGTAAACAAATGTTTGAAGAAAATCCCAGGATTCTATTTTACACGAGCGATTGCATATGCAATCATGGGAGCTAACCGGCCAAATTCTTTAGCCAAAGAAGAGGTGATCGACCATGTGTTATGAAGCTCAAATAATGTCTTCTTCAAGAAAGCGTTTTCGTGGAAAGTTCTTGTAAAAAGAAAAGAAGGAGAAAGAAAGAATGTCGTCCTCATACTGCCTGAAGGTGCGAAGTTAAATAGGAAGCACCAACAGACTGGCCTCGACCGGAAAGATTTGTAAAACGCTGCCCAAGGCCGTGCAAAGGGAAATTCCTTTCTCAGAGACTTATGTCCCGGCTGAGAGACAGCATACCTACCATCGTCATAATTTTACTGTAAAAAATGACAGGTGATACTGACACTACATACTGCAAGGCCGTGCAAAAGGAAATTCATTTCTGAGAGACTTATGTCCCGGCTGAGAGGACAATATATCTACCATCGTCATCATTTAACTGTAAATTTAAACGACAGGTGATACAAGTAAAAATGCTAACGATTTATTTAAAATTATACTTATTAAATATTCCATAAAATACAACAAAAACTTAGCGCTGCCACATTGTCCGCATTAAGTACCACTCCACTTACAATGACGGAGTCAAGGGCAATATTATACTTACCAGCCTAGTTTTTCATGGTGCAACCATTATCCATGACGTAGGTAGATGCAGTGACGCTTCTAGCCTTATCGCTAGCCACGAACAATATCAGATTTCCAATTTCTTCATTCGTAGCTATGAAACCTTGGAGAGTAGATTCAATACGTGTCTTCCGTACTGCTTTGGAATCACCGAGGCCGTTGTTACTGATGAAATCATTGTCCACTGGGCCAGGGGTGACCGTGTTGACTCTGATCTCGTGAGACGCGAGCTCCATCGCTGCACAACGTGTGAAATGATCTAAAGCTGCTTTGGACACATAATATGGAAGAACTTTAGGATTTTTTGCTCGGGCGCAAAGCACCCCCGCTTGAGATGTTGACCACATTTCCCTTAGTTTTAGCTAGATATGGCGCTGCCAAGCTTGTCAATTGAATAGCTGCTCGAACATTAATGCTTATCACCTCATCAAATGCTTGCAATACTTTGCCATCGAGTAAACTGCCCTCTGATACCATACCAGCATTGTTGACCAGCACATCGAGTTTTCCAAAATGTTTAACAGTTTTCGGGACAACGGTGGCCACTTCAGCTTCCTTGGAGAGGTCGGCTTGGATGACGAGGGGTTTCCTGCCGAGCTCCTCTATGAGCTTGGCGACGGCGGCTAGCTTGGCGTGCGTGCGCGCCACGAGCGCTACGTCGGCGCCCTCCTTGGCGAACATCAGCGCCGTCGCTGCGCCAATCCCAGAGCTGGCGCCCGTCACGATCACCACTTTGTTAGCAAAACTCATCTTTCTGCAACATTATTTTCAGTTATTTATCGGTAAATAGGTCTATATTTCAGTGCTTTAATATTGTTATAGGGACTGCTCAAGGGCCTAGCGGCTAGGCTATGTGACGAGTCCATTGTTTTATTACAGCTTTTATATGTAATGTTATCTATGTGAATGAGATAACATGGTATGGTACATAACTTAAGATAAAGTAGGTATGACAGGTATTTGAGTGTTAAGGGTTC
>JALPQI010024670.1:0-13167 GCA_025490895.1 Thaumatotibia leucotreta
GGTCGGTACTTGGAACAATGGTAATCATAATTTAGCAAATCTCTGGTTAGCGGTGTTTTATACTAGGAAGAGTTAGAGTGACCGCGGGTCCTCTCCCACGAATATTGAGCTAGTTATTAACGATATTTAGCTTTGTGGCGCCATCTCTGGTCGGTACTTGGAACTATGGTTATAATTTAATAAGAAAACTCCTCCGGTTAGTGTGTTTGACATTCGGGGGAGTCGGAGTGACCATGTGTCATCTCCCACCAGTATCTACTTTTAAATTTAGCAGCTTGTCGCCATCTATGTTTCGTACTTGGAACAGATGCGGACTTGTATTTCAAAAGTACATTTGAAGGGTCCACGGAAAAAACATGCCCAGTGCTTAACATTTTATTCTGTTAAAAGTAAGGTGGTGTTTCCTTCTGTAATTGAATTGACTAGACATGTTCTTTCGTGGTCCCTTCATTTCACATCTGTCTGTCACGCCAACGTCGGATTGCAGTGACAGACACGTGCTTGAAAATTATGATATTCAAAGTTAGCGTTAGGCCCTGAGTCTTAAGACTTTATGCATCGAAGTATATTTATTTATCGTAATAAAAAAGGCAGCCGTTGATATCAGCGCCATCTCTGTCTGTTACTCGGAACTACGATGTAATTTAGTCACTTGTAGGAGCGTAGCTTAGAAACAGATTAGTCTCACCGTTTTGGATATCAAATTCAGTATGAAAGTAATATAAAATTGCCTTATTAATTAATAAGACAGTTAATAATTATCTTACAATTACAAACTTACAAGAGAGTAAATTCGTAGTACTAATTTCAGTGTAAAATCGCTATTACTCTTTGATAGTTCAAAATTAAATATTATAACATCATAATGAACGGTCAATCTAAAAGACACCAATATAAATATTTGCATAAGTAGTTATTTTGCTACTATAAGTTCTCCTGGGAGACCTTCAGTACAGTAGTAGTTTTTAAAGTTATATCACTATTTTATATGAAAATTAGTGCATTATTCTACTTAGTTAGAACGCAAAGGCTCTAAGTGCCCTTTTAAAAATCTAATTTTACTAAGCAACGAGTCTATAAAGAATAAAAGTAGTCAAGTAAATATATGGATTTAATTATTAGACGTGGAAAGAAATTGGTATAACTGCTTTAGAAAATATAGAGTACAATTATTAAATATATTTTAAAATGTAAGTGTACTTTCGAGTTAGTTTCTTCTGTACCGTACACACTACACAGTTTAATACATTCATTGCTAGCAACGAATATATGTATTTGGCTATTTTATTTGAACGCATTTGTAAGATCATACACGGTGTTTCATGAGTCACTATAATCACACTGTATATAGTAAGTCATACTGAGCAACTTTTAGTATGGGTGGTCCCTCGATATCGCAAAAACCCTTTTTCATTCGTTGGTTAAGAATCTCGACATTTTGTATGGAAAAGCGATTTTTTGTGCGATTTTCGCCTTGGTCGATGCTGAAAGTTGTTCAGTATTATTTACATATAGGTACGGTGTGTGCAAGGCTGTTAGTGACTCATGAAACACTGCGTATATTTTTTGAATTTTGTCAAGTGCCTCCAATCCATTACTAATTTGAAACTTTCTAAACGTTTTACTTATTATCTAATATGAATTCATATGTGCGTGGCATTGGACATATTTGATTCAACTCACATATGCGTTTGAGGTATAGAAAAAACCGAAATCACGGAGCTATACTAAAGAATAAGATAGTAATATCAGTGATATTCACATCTCATTTCTTACTATAACTCGACTATTTACGATATTTACAGATCTAATGGACTCTTTCTATCGCGAATAAATATTACTGTCAGATAAATGTTAGCTGTCCTTTTCTTTAATATGACTGCGGAAAAGGATGATGGTGATTTTATCTGGTGGAAATATTTATCCAGGGATTGCAATCAGTCTAGAAAAAAATAGTGGCAGTAGTAAGCGTTCAGAATCGCAAATAATATTACATACCTACTTAAAGTTTTGTGCAATGTGTTATTTATATTATACACTATTTATTTATATAACAAGCTGTAGTTTGTATCAATAATTTAAAGTACAATTATTTTAGTTTTAATGTTAGGGTAGCCTGTAAATATTTCAAATCATTCGGTACGAATTTTAAGGCATTTTATTTGAATGCATTTAT
Source organism: Thaumatotibia leucotreta (assembly GCA_025490895.1). Lineage (NCBI taxonomy): Eukaryota > Metazoa > Arthropoda > Insecta > Lepidoptera > Tortricidae > Thaumatotibia > Thaumatotibia leucotreta. The sequence continues at coordinate 2,177 of JALPQI010024670.1, forward strand.
TTGTTTGGAAAATAGAAACATAATTTTCACAGCTCATTTATTTACGTTATATTTAAAAAACGAAGCACGCACGGAGTCAGTCACGATCTAAAACTTAAATAACATTTTCTTAAAACCTTATACATACTTTGTTAACCTTTTGACCAGTAAAGATAAACATGGCGTGTTTATAAAATTCTGCCACTCACGCCAATACGGTATTTGACGTCGTTATTTTTTTGATGAAAATTCTTTGAAAGTTACCTTTACATTGGGATTACTTCGTTACAAATCGATTTAAACCTCACGGCGTCAATAATGCGGCTTGGCGTTCAAAAGGTAAAATTTTTGAACCCCAGTTGTTTACAGTTGGGATGTTACTGTAATGAGATTATTCTCTCTGAGAAGTAATCTGTTTATTATGTGGCTTATGTTGGTCTCAATTTTGCCGATTATAGTACTATCCTTCACTTTCGTGCTTGCATAGGTACTTGTTAGAACGTGATGCCAACGACGACAAAAGATAAACTCGAGACCATCATACGCCTACAGGTATAATGAGATGTACTTTTGTGTAATTCTTTCGGCTGAAAAGGCAACTAGATTTTTATTTGCAACACCATTTTGTTCAACATTGGAAATAACTCCGTGCGTCTCCTTTTGTCTATTGTAGAATAAGATACCTCTGGTCTAGAAGATTCGAGGCATGTATTTTATACTGTGATATAGAAATGTAAAATATTGCAGACTGGTCAGCAGTTAAAACCTTTTTAAAATTTAGAAATAGTAGTAAATAGTTATTTTGTTGAGAAGTATATTCACTGTTATTTAGTCAATATTTAACTATTCTCATTTATTTAATTCTTTCTTATTTTGACCTAATTCATGACTCTTGTACACTTTCGTCTTATAAAACTTATTATCCTATTCGTATTCAAAGATTTATATTTCATTACAAATATAATTCTAGAAAGAAACTATTAAGTAAATAACAGTGAATATAACCTTATTCATTCCCACCCCAAATAGATTAACCGCAATGCAAATACAATGCAAGTCTCTTTCACACGAGTGTACATAGAAAGAGATAAAAACAAATGTAAATTAGTTCCCAATTGTGAAAATCGTAACGGTGGACGTAAATCGCCATTGTGGCCTTATTTTGTAAAATAAAAAAATATATATATTATATTAGGATGAGTTTCGCTGTGTAAATATCTTGTTAGTTAAGTTTGTTTAATTTTATTTTATATGTAGATGAATTATTTATGTAGGTGTTAAATATATTGGTCACTGAAGTTACTTGGTCACAGATTTTTAAATGACCAAAAACTTTCACGAGACTTTTTTAGTAATAGAACTTCCAAACTATATAATGTTCAAGATCTTGTATAATTTAGAGCATAGGTACAATACAGGAGTACCATCCAATGAGGTAATTTCATAAACTCATACCCCCTTATTCATAAACGTTTGCTAACTTAACAAGCCGCTAATAATTGTTTGTCCCTTTCGGTCTTAAAAATGTGTCCATAAGAGCAAAAGGGATAAACAATTATTAGCGGCTTGTTAAATTAGCAAACGTTTAGGAATAAGGGGGATAGTTTTTAAGCACCTTGAAATTTAACCTTTTCATCGCTATTGACTTGATGATATGATGTCGGTACTCGGTAAGTACATTTAGTGCCCTACATAGGTATTAATACAGTCGACTTTTTAAAATTAAATATGCACACTCAACAACTCAACGTAATCCATTGAACTAAGATTGTGTATATGTATGAATTCGACTGTACATCATGTTCAGCGTATTGTTTAAGTGTAGGTTACAATATTTTAACCTTTTGACCGTCACGACGGCATACAACGTCAACAGAATTACGCCACTGACGCCATTAACAGCATCTGCCGTCATTGTCGCTATTGCAATAGGAAATTAGGCGGTACACTGAAAAGTTCGTTTCGCTTTATTATTACGATGACGACATGCGTGGCGTTAAAAAGGTTAAAGGTTCAAAGGTGTGCTTAAACATTGGGAACCCCTGATTTTTTTGTAAAAAATTCAGTTAATGTCATACTATTTTGAAATTTTACTTTACCGAAAAGCATAATTTAAAATAAATAAAAATAGTGATGATACAGCAGTTTTATTTACGCACCTACTTGACCACTCTTAATTTCCTTAAGATATTTTTTATCATATCATTACAACCTAGGTGTTTGTGAATCGGTCGGTTATAGTCTGACAAAACAATTTTTCAGTAGAAAATAGCGCCTTTAATATAAGTGGGCGCGATATTTTGATGACTTACGTAAAACTTGAAGTTTGCTAGGCTATATCAACTTACTGGTAAAAGGAAGATAAAAAAGTAGTTATGAGGTAGTTATAATTTTTTACGCGTTTAAATTTTTATTCATAAAGATCTCCCAATTTAGTATACCGTTAAAGTATAGTTTGTCCCTTTTCGTATTACCAGTATGTCTATAAGACTGAAAGGGACAACCGTTTAAATTCTTACACCCTTATTCATAAAGATCTCCCAACTTAGCATGCTGTTAAGTATTAGTTTGTCCCTTTTCGTATTACGAAGTATGTCTTTAAGACTGAAAGGGATAAACGATACTAATTATCGGCTTGCTAATACGAGACGTTTATTAATAAGGGGGTTTGATATTACTCTGTATTTGCTATCGCTTTGTCTAAATGGCAAATGCTAAGAGAAGTAACAAAGTATAAAACTACAATCATAAATACATAAAAAATTGAGCCTACACCAACTTTGTCCTAATCCCACCGACGAGGAAGTGAACACGTAAATTTGATATCAGTGACGATAATACTTTTACACACTATCTCAAGAGACAACCTGAGATTGCAATGCAGATGTCACTCCATGAACGATAAAATGTACACTAAGCTCATGACATCAGAACTCAGTATCGAATAGAATCGCGAATAGTATTTCATTGCGATATTGAAGGTGAATATAGATTAGTCACTACGTACAATCAGTCGAGAGCAGTGGCCTCATTCGCGTGACGGGCGAAATATCGTGATCAAAATCGTAAAACAACATTTTATTTAGTGTTTTAAGATTCTCATTCCTGTTCATGATATGGCAAAGGATAGAAAATGGCAGCTACTCCTGGATTTGTTTGTGCTAGCGTGCGGTGAGTTTATGCATACTTTATTTTAACAACGGTTCGGTGTTTGTGTTCCAAGTTGAATCTGAACGGTAAGAGAGTGGGTAGATGAAGGTAAATATGTCATTTGATTATATAAGGCAGATTAAGAACTGAGATTGGTAGGTATTACTCGAATATAACGTTAGAAATTAGCACAGATATATTTGTTTTAGTATACGTAGAAAGTCCTTTAATACGAACCCTGTACCTGTTAACTACCTTGGGATACCCGAACACTCAATTATCCAAACGCATACGCTAATTTCCTATATCAAAACAGTACGAAATTGTCAGTTTAAATAAATATAAAAAATAATATAGGTAAACATTCGAATTTTTCAAGTATTTATATTTGAAAGTACAATATGTAATTACGTACGTTTAACAAAGGACATAAAAAAACATACCTACGTCGTGCGTCAAAATTTAGTACGAGTACTGTTTTTTTATTTTAAATTCTCGTTATGTTTTAGCTCTAGGTAGTCCAAAAACCATTCCATTCACATTTCGATTGAATACGAACTCCAAATAAGTAGGTAGCCTTGGTTGGCACCAATTAGTTCCGATAATTCTGTTTCTCGTTCTCCTGTACCTCTACAATTTTGTTGACATAGCAATGTATTTCAATACACATAATACCTATAGCCACAATTTTAAAACGGCACGATACATCAAACAATAACTACCTACTTTTCGCGCCCTTCATTTCATTGTTTATAAATTTGTTTGATCATGTGATAAAATGCAATATTTCATTGTTTAAATATGTATCTATAGATGATTACGGCTTTGATAAGGAGGAGTGTTCAACTGATTCTGCCAAATTAATATAATTCGAAAAAACTAAATACACGAAACATAAAAAAAATATTTCAATTGTTTGAAATCTTCACGTAATTGTACATACCTACATTTCTGCTACCTGCCTTAGGTATTATTTACTGGCTGCACTTTAAACGCATTTATTTTAAACACTAGATTTTTCTGTATTATATCATTACTAGGTATATCAAAAATTATTAACAATGATACTACTTTGTGGACTTTTTACGTAGTTTCGGGAAATATTTATTGTACACCCTAGTAAAATGTGGTACCCAAAATGACGTCCCAAAAAAACCAAGCGGACAGTTAGGCTTAGGGTATACCTGCATGGTGGTAAAGGGACTGGAAGCGGTAGTTTACAAAAACCTCGAAACAGCCCAATATTAAATTTTAAAATGTTTTATTTATAAAGTCTAACAACTTTCTATTTGACCCTGACACAGTGTCGCTACAAACAGTTTACCTATGGCAATAATGTGCATACGTCATCTATAGTCAGCATGGCGTGTATTGGCTTCTTGTTAATATTTTGAATACCAAAAAATTTATTACAGAGAATCAAAGCTTTGTAATATTACCTATTCGTCAAAATCTGATTCCAAATACTCAATATTTATGAATTCTTGATATTCTGACTCTGATGAAGTTTGATCTTCATCAGGGTCGCGTTTTATAAAGTTACAATTTACAATTTCGCTGTTTGCCTCTCTTTCTAGCCAATATGTGCGTGCGGTAGAGAGCCAAACAGCGAAATTGTAAATTGTAACTTTATAAAACGCGACCCAGATGTTGTGTCGCTTTCAGGACCACCAACCTCGATTATATTATAAATCGTTCGGTCTGGGATTCGATTACAGGATTTACAGGACCTTTATTCCTATAATCGTCTTCATATTTTTTTACATGGTCACGTATAATCCACATTTATATTTTATCGAAGTCATCTATATTAATTTTCTTTTTGTGTGGGGCTTTATTTTGTACAGTTGGCAAAGTCACTTCTTTATTTTTAGAAATATTTTTAAACGTCGAGCTACATACACCTTAAATGAGAAAATAAAATCTATTAAGTTTAATTATAACAACTAACCAATTCAAATACAACCGCACTATAAAGTGTCAGTACCGGTCCTGTCAGTAACCAATTCCAAAACATTTTCCAATGGAATACTATTCAATCCTCCGTCCTTTCTTTGGTTTAAATATTTTATTGTATTTAAGACGATTTTTCTTACTTCTATTGGTATCTTTTTCGGCATTTTTATGATAAAATCGTTTAAGTCGCGATATATTTTCTTTTTGTTTACATCGGTGACATTCGATGACATTCAACGCCTGATGTCAAACAGTAATCATTGCCAGAAAAATAAATTAGTGTCACTGAAAATCCGCAACATGGCGAGGGTCAAATAGTAAGTTGTTAGGCTTTACTCTATATGTACTGCTCAATATTTTATGTAATTTACTATATATTATCATATTTTTAAATTACTCCATTAACTTACAATTTATATACCAAAGAACGAAAAAGAACAAAAAAATAACCGTTCTTTTTGTATGGAGAAAATAATGGTTCCGGTCCCTGGTGGTAACGTCTAGTTATTATATTTCTTGAATACCTACGGCAGGATATCACGTCTTATTAAAATATTTAACTAAAATTATACAAAAAATTAATTTTATCTAGGTACACTTTCAACTTTTCGATATATTATGGAAACTATTTAAATATCTCTAAATAAAAAACCAAATATTCGAATACCTGACACTTTCAAATAGGTATTTGCAAAGGCTACAGGCAATCTCCTTGTCAGGCATGACAATTATTATTTAAAGGGTGGTAAAACCAAACAATCTAATGAAATTTAACCCACGGGATATTAATAACGAATCTACAGGGTCGCATCTGGGTCATAGAGCGAGAGTGAAAAGTAGTTAGATAATTACGTTTTTTTTCGCACTTTCTTGGTTGTCTCCGTAGTAAAAGATGACCGTCCAGGATCATTCTTCTTCCACGACCCATATACCACCCTGTGTAGTATACAGACTGTTAACATTATGCAGGCTTTCAATGAAACCGAGGATTGAGATCCAGATGTTTAGCCAAACCGAGAGCATTTGATTAAAATTCTAATGCAATGTACCTACTTCAAAACAACTCTTACCGAAGACACTTAATCGGTCTTACCGAAGACCAAGTGGCCGAGGGGTGCAGGCATCAGCCGCGAAAGCTGAGCACGTGGGTTCGATCCCCACATCGGACGTTGGTAATCTTGGTCGTTTTTCTTTGGTATATGACATCCAATATTTATAATCTATGATTGCTTAATTTTCTTATCTTGTATCACTTTTAAGGTTTTTCCTTATTAAAAGTACATTAGATATACAGAGTGGGGCCTAACTAAACTATACCTAACTTGTGCTCTCTAAAGCTACCAAATAGTAGGTACTTATTACAACGCAACTTTCATGATTCAGGCTGCATTTCCACCAGAGATGTGCGAGGATGTGTTTGTGAACACCTAAATGACTCTAGCGAGGTGTCATTTGTATGGAAACACATCCTCGCACATCTCTGGTGGAAACGCAGCCTTATAAGGTTGCCAAGTGCACTATAGTGCACTTGGTTGTGAAGGTGTTCAATAGGAATCAGATAATTTAAACTGCACTTTGCAGTCGCTCTTGACCGCATTTATTGTGATTTTATGGTTGCTTCGTGTTCATTAAATAGTAGCAATTAAAATAGTAGTTTATGAAACAGCGATATAATAAAAGTTCTTAGAATCGAGGGACGCTGTAAAATGAAATTACTTGAAATTGGCTTGGTTTGTGATAATTTTTAATTCTTAATACCTATATTATTCTTCTCATTTCAAAATTGCACAGTTTTTGAGATTAAGGTTTTATTAAATTCACAATTTAATCATTATCGGATATGAAAACCATAACTTAAAGTATGAAATTAACACCAACCTAGCAATATTGCTTATTTTTTAAATCATAGACAAATTAGGGATACCACAAGGAAATAACTGTCAACAAAATTTTGTTGGTCGGAATGTAAAAAATTAAAATAAAATCTAATTAATTAATTGTAATTGTCATATATTATTCATAATAAAATAGCGATTATGTGAATGTTTGCGAATTAAAGAAGTTATTTTGATAACTGAATAATATATTAACATCGCCAGGATGCATAAATGTATCGAAGTTAAAGTTAAGTACCTACAAGAAAACATTAGCTAGATATTGATGTATTAATAATACACTGTCAAAATTATGCGGAATTTTTGCGAGCTCCTTGTATACATAGAGAAACTTTTTTTGCACTTGTATCGAAATGTACTATTTTTACGCGCTAGTGCGAAAACAGGCTCATTTTACGTCAGGTCAAAAACTTCGGAGGGCCATCTGTACTAAAAAACGTCGTACAAGACACGTGCAAAAACGAAATTCGCACTTGTATCGTAATGTACTATTCCTACACTATTCATAATTTCACGTTGAACATTCGAACTTTGAATATTCACATCGAATGTCGAAAGGAAGGTAGGCTACCCAATTATAAATATTATAATATATTTTTCAACACACTTGCTGCCTAAGCGCGCCATTGTTTGCGCGCGCAGCGGGAGTAATAGAAAAGTGAAATTCCCTAGGGAGTAATAGAAATGTCAGTACGTCATTTAATAATGTTCTTTCTTAAAACTTATTTTTTGTCGGCAAGTGTGATGAAAAACATTGTATGCATCACTGTCGGTAAGCGGAATACTAACTCGAGTCATAAAAGCCCTCCGTCTAACGGCGTCGGGCTTCTAACACTCTCGTTAGTAATTCCGTACTTACCTACCTTGATGCACAATGTACTACCTATTAATTTCGGTTGTCATTCTCGTATTAGTAATCTAGGGAATTTCACTTTTCTATTACTCCCGCTACGCATGCAAGCAATGGCGCGCTTAGACAGCAAGTGTGATGAAAAATATTATCTTTATTTCTGTTTGTCTTTTATTAACCTTTTAATCCATTAATGAGGATAACATGTTGATAGCTATCAAATAGTTTCGTATCAAATATAGTAAACATTGCAGGAATGTCTGCATACGTAGTTGAGATTATCAGTCGATTTATCAGCGAATTGCTAAGGTTCTTACTCCGTTGCAATAAAACACAAAGGATGTTTTATGGTTTGTTATTTAGTAGTTCGCAACTTATAGTTAGTTTGTTTTCATAAACTTAGTTTTCCTACCTTCGAAACATTGAGTACAGATGTCGCTAGTGATTAGATTCACAATACCATTGGAAAAATTCGCTGTGATCGACGGAAGGTCGTCTGGTGTACCTAATTGGAAGCACGTTGGACCGGCCATCCAGAGGAAGCGGATTTGAATCCCGTGACAATCAGAGTCTTTCGCAGTTGTTTTTTTCTATGGTAAGCACATCTGTTACGACATTGTGGGATTATCTTCGTAAACTTAGTTTACATAATTTATTCGGTAGTGAAATAAAATAATAACGTAATAAATAGGTAAATAAGGAACCTTATAAATAACACTAAATTAAAACGAAATAAACCTAAAAATGGGACTCCCTTGGCATGGTGTCGAGAATGCTGGCAGCATTTCCCCGCTGTATTGGCGACTCGTTAATGGTGAATAGAATAGCCTTAGCTCGGTAACCTTGTCCAGTGACTAGGAATTATTTCATTCAACCGTATAATGCTACTACTTCGTGCTTTAACAACGCTGGCAAAAACTGATTAAATTATATAATTAGTTTTTTGTAAAAAAATTGAGATTGCAGCCGAATTTGCATTTTAAACATCGATCTCTTAAGTAACTACGATCAATGTACGAGTATATTGTGAGATATTTTAGTTATTTGTCAATTAAAAATATTCTTAATTAAACAGCTATACTATATGATGTAAAAAAATCGTATGAAGAGAAAAAATATGCGGTTTCGTGCAATAAGAAGAACTATTTATAATATAATACCAAGTATGTGGGCTTTTCTGAACGTGTGGCGGTGATATTAAAACATGAATTACATAACTTAGTATTTTCAAACGACACGACACGGGTTGGGAATAAAGACAACATTTTAACACTACTAACTAACACGAATACTTATTCCATTTCACAATGCATTGTCTAAAGCTGAGTTTACACTTGTAAGTTATTGCTGAAAGTTTTGAGACGCTACTGTTGTGTTTATAATTTTGTTTCATAAATTGTAAAAATAACATAAAGGCTCTCGGCTTAACTAAACTTACAAACAAAAATAGGAGGGTGAAATTGGTCACCTCATACAACATAATGCTTTTTAGGGCTCCATAGTAAACTAGGAACCCTTGTAGTTTCATATCTGTACAATATTAAAGCTGATAAAAAATTCATACCTAACATAACCATCGTATCTAAACGTGATTCGACTATTAAGTATTATCTATTCATTTCTAACGTTTCATGATAATAGTTTATTAATTCCTAGATAGCGTTGGTGTTACCAACTTGCACTGCTTTGGCTAATAAAAACGTCATAGGGTTGTGGCACCAGTACTCGACACTTTTAGCGGACGTGCATCATAAGCCCTTGATTCTCTTAGTCCTAAGAGTTTACAGTCGCCTCGCCCTCAGATATATGGGTCAAAATTCTTTTCGTTGTCTTACTTTGTGTCCCTAAAAAACGTGACGCAGTGGTTATTTTTGTATGAGATGATGATTGTCTTCAATTTCTCATGTATGGATTAAAATCTAACGCGATAAAGAAATACAAGTGCACCGGATTTTTTTGTATTATACTGAGTCGAAACAGCCACTAAAAGCGTGACTGAGTGGTATGACCTATATCAGAGTAGCCACGGTGGTCAAATATATCTGAACATGTATTCTAAGGCAATGAGATATCTTATGGTGATTAGGGTTTGCCGTACCGGAACCAAAAGTACCGGGATTTCGGTTCTAGCCGAGAATACGACATAAAAACCGGTCAAGAGCAAGTTGGACTCGCGCATGAAGGGTATCTTGAAACAAGCAACAGAAAATTAAAAAAATAAAGCTATGAATCAACCTATCTTGGAAAATATCCATGTAGCGGCGTCAGTTCTGCACTTCTGCATAATGCAATTCGATGCTTTTATAGGAAGTATCCGAGATGATTCCATTTGACATATTTCTCAAGATTCCTTTTCTCATTATATTTGCATAGAAAGAACATATGAAAGATATGAACGTGAATTGTTAAATTTGTTAAAATCCTACCGCTTCTAATGCCGTCATTAATTGTGATAAAGCATTATCGGTATATTAAACATCGATAATGATCTATCTTTGCCAGCACCTGGCCATCCATTTGTCTATCATGTTACCTATACATATTCTTGTAGATATGGGAAAAACGTATTTATTGTCGATGTCATGAATTCATGATCTAATAAATTGGACTTTATGTCATGGTACTAAGGTTTAAACGTTATATCGTTGCGTACCTAAGCATTTTGAAAACTGAGGTAGGTACGTAAGTACTTAGGTAAAGATTCGAGTACATGGATAATATTATCTTCGCACTATTTGTAATAATTGTTTTTTTTAAATATTTTTAAACGGTTTTTATTAACTTCACCGCGTATCAACTGTCGTCGATGCTTCAAATCTTGTGATCGATTTTTCGACCACTTCTACTGCACCGAAATCAATAAAATTTGGAACTCTTATCAAGTCCCCCATGACAATGCAATATTATAATATTTGTATCCTTGTATCCTCAAAGCCTGATGCTGCAGACGTACTGCCTACCTTAACCGAGAGTGTTAGACACGTGAAATGAAAGTATAGCATGTTTGGCATAATCAAATACTAAAAGCCTGATCTTGACTTCCAACTCCTCACTCCTGATGCTGCAGTACTGCCTACAATAACCGCAAGGTTTATCTTTTATCGATATCTTGATTTAAAAGAAGTTATTGAGATATTAAGTAGAAACATGCGAATTTAATA
>JALPQI010024672.1:0-19525 GCA_025490895.1 Thaumatotibia leucotreta
CACCAAAATGGATGCCACTCAGCATGTGCCGCTAGCTAAAGTTTTAGCCATGGCGCTGGTTTTCAGGGCAACCAGAATACATGATAGTTACATTAACATTAACGAAAAGTAACATAATAAAGCAGGAGAGGACATCAAAATTACAGAGAACACATTGACAAATTAAAGAGAGCAAAATATCAGTACGAGCAAAAATGACGGGCGTTTGTCCGATCCTTGTTAATATTATACAGACGACCCCCCTGCCTCCACATGACGTTCATCGTCTCCCTGTGGTACCTATCTCACCTCAGCATCCTGCCGGCATATTGTGCCCTCTACACACTGGAGCTAGTTGTAGCGCTGCTGGGGCAGAAGTACGCGCTGGCAATGTGTGCTACCTTCTTTACCTTCGCGTATCAAGGTAATAAGGTGCTTAGACAAGTTGCCAATCGCTAACGCTTAATCGTAAACGAAAGGCAGCTAACTGTCTTTGTCGTAATAATATGAAAGAGAGAGGGAAAACGACGATACGCTACTAAGCGTTAGCGATTGGCAACTTGGCTAAGCATCCGGATATAGGAACAGCCACAGACGTCATATACGAGTATACCAAACAAGATGCTTAGACAAGTTGCCAATCGCTAATGCTTAATCGTCAATCGTAAACGAAAGGCAGCTAACTGTCCTTGTCGTAATAATATGAAAGAGAGAGGGAAAACTACGATACGCTACTAAGCGTTCGCGATTGACAATTGGCCTACTACCGCGAAAATTTGCAATTTTCGCCGATTTCTCTCTGACACTCCAACGAACCTGTCATTAGAGCGACAGAGACAAATCTTCGAAATTTGCGGATTTCGAAGTTCGTGGCAGGGCCGCAGTTCATATTGACTACAAACTGGTCTTAATCGCGTAAACTGACTCGCTTTCATTTATAAAACAATTAAAACACTTACAAATGTCTTTATAACATAAGGACGTGTCTGCTTTTCGGAACAGGGTTATATTTTCAAAATAGAATAGAATAGAATAGAATTCATTTATTTGGTGTAAAAAGTTAAACTTAAATTAAAATACATCTTAAACTAAAAACAAGACCAAAATGGATGCCACTCAGCATGTGCCGCTAGCTAAAGTTTTAGCCATGGCGCTGGTTTTCAGGGCAACCAGAATACATGATAGGTACATTAACATTAACGAAAAGTAACATAACAAAGCAGGAGAGGACATCAAAATTACAGAGAACACATTGACAAATTAAAGAGAGCAAAATATCAGTACGAGCAAAAATGACGGGCGTTTGTCCGATCCTTGTTAATATTATACAGACGACCCCCTGCGTCCACATGACGTTCATCGTCTCCCTGTGGTACCTATCTCACCTCAGCATCCTGCCGGCATATTGTGCCCTCTACACACTGGAGCTAGTTGTAGCGCTGCTGGGGCAGAAGTACGCGCTGGCAATGTGTGCTACCTTCTTTACCTTCGCGTATCAAGGTAACAGGGTGCTTAGACAAGTTGCCAATCGCTAATGCTTATTCGTAAACGAAAGGCAGCTAACTGTCTTTGTCGCACTAATATGAAAGAGAGAGGGAAAACTACGATACGCTACTAAGCGTTAGCGATTGACAATTGGCCTACTACCGAGAAAATTTGTAATTTTCGCCGATTTCTCTCTGACACTCCAACGACGCTGTGATTAGAGTGACAGAAACAAATCTTCCAAATTTGCGGATTTCGAAGTTCGTGGTAGGGCCGCAGTTCATATTGTCTACAAACTGGTCTTAATCGCGTAAACTGACTCACTTTCATTTAGAAAACAATTAAAACACTTACAAATGTCTTTATAACATAAGGACGTCTCTTCTGTTCGGAACAGGGTTATATTTTCCCTTCAGTACCGTTTGGTAGCCAGATTTGGTAGCTGGCTGCCAAATGGGAAATATGGTTTCCTGCCTGGTAGCCAGTTATATGAAATGGGACTAAGTGTCCCATCTCGTAGCTGGGTTTGGTACAAACCTGGTTACAAATCGGTCATAATAAGCCAGTTACCTATTGGGATTTAATTCCCATTTCGAAGCTGGTTACGAAAATTTGGCTACCAAACGGTACTAAAGGATATTTTCAAAATGACGGGTATTTGTCCTATCCTTGTTAATATTATACAGACGACCCCCTGCCTCCACATGACGTTCATCGTCTCCCTGTGGTACCTATCTCACCTCAGCATCCTGCCGGCATATTGTGCCCTCTACACACTGGAGCTAGTTGTAGCGCTGCTGGGGCAGAAGTACGCGCTGGCAATGTGTGCTACCTTCTTTACCTTCGCGTATCAAGGTAACAGGGTGCTTAGACAAGTTGCCATTCGTTATCGCTCAATCGTAAACGAAAGGCAGCTAACTGTCTTTGTCGTACTAATATGAAAGAGGGAAAACTACGATACGCTATTAAGCGTTAGCGATTGACAATTGGCCTACTACCGCGAAAATTTGTAATTTTCGCCGATTTCTCCAACGACGCTGCCATTAGAGTGACAGAGACAAATCTTCGAAATTTGCGGATTTCGAAGTTCGTGGTAGGGCCGCAGTTCATTGACTACAAACTGGTCTTAATCGCGTAAACTTACTCACTTTTATCTATAAAACATTTAAAACACTTACAAAAATCTTTATAACATAAGTACGTCTCTGCTGTTCGGAACAGTGTTATATTTTCGAAATGACGGGTATTTCTCTCTAACACTCCAACGAAGCTGTCATTAGAGTGACAGAGACAAATCTTCGAAGTTCGTGGTAGGGCCGCAGTTCATATTGTCTTAAAACTGGTCTTAATTGCGTAAACTTACTCACTTTCATCTAAAAACAATTAAAACACTTACAAATGTCTTTATAACATAAGGACGTCTCTGCTGTTCGGAACAGGCTTATATTTTCAAAATGACGAGTACCTATTTGTCCGATCCTTGTTAATATTATACAGACGACCCCCTGCCTCCACATGACGTTCATCGTCTCCCTGTGGTACCTATCTCACCTCAGCATCCTGCCGGCATATTGTGCCCTCTACACACTGGAGCTAGTTGTAGCGCTGCTGGGGCAGAAGTACGCGCTAGCAATGTGTGCTACCTTCTTTACCTTCGCGTATCAAGGTAACAGGGTGCTTAGACAAGTTGCCAATCGCTAACGCTCAATCGTAAACGAAAGGCAGGTAGCTGTCTTTGTCGCACTAATATGAAAGAGTGACAGACGGAAAACTACGATATATGCTACTAAGCATTAGCGATTGGCAACTTGGCTAAGCATCCGGATATAGGAACAAATACAAATACAAATAATTTATTCGTGGCAAATATAACAAGCATGACAGGAAAAGACAAAACAGACAGATTCAGCACTTATTATACCACGAAATGGACTCGCCTCAGCATAATGTCGACCCGAAAGCCAATGCTGGTCTTCCGGCGAGCCCATTTTTTGGCCACGATCGCAGCGTGTGAACATGGCCTAACAATTCGCGCCTAATGGAGGACACCTAGGGCCCGTTTCTCGAAAGCTTGTAACTTGTAATACAAGTGGAAGTTTATTTTTGCCACTATTAATTAGATAAGGACTTCCGCTTGTATTACAAGTTACAAGCTTTCGAGAAATAGGCCCCAAGTAGGGCAACACACAAAGAAATAAAATAATGACGCAACATTGACAAGGCCATGTGTCACATCACATCATTTTTTTTATTACAACAGCATAATGCATTGTCATCACTCCGCACGCCACCAGAAGGCTCAACGCGTGGCTCGCTCTTTAGTTCCCTCCCAACATGCGACAATACACGGTTAATTTTATCTCCGTCACTCCAACGAACGTGTCATTAGACTGAGAGAGACAAATCGCCGGCATATTGCGCCCTCTACACACTGGAGCTAGTTGTAGCGCTGCTGGGGCAGAAGTACGCGCTGGCTTTGTGTGCTACCTTCTTTACCTTCGCGTATCAAGGTAACATGGTGCTTAGACAAGTTGCCAATCGCTATCGCTCAATCGTAAACGAAAGGCAGCTAACTGTCTTTGTTGTAATAATATGATAGAGAGAGGAAAAATTACGATACGCTACTAAGCGTTAGTGATTGGCAATTGGCCTACTACAGCGAAAATTTGTAATTTTCGCCGATTTCTCTCTGACACTCCAACGAAGCTGTAATTAGAGTGATAGAGACAAATCTTCGAAATTTGCGGATATTGAAGTTCGTGATAGGGCCACAGTTCATATTGACTACAAACTGGTCTTAATCGCGTAAACGGACTCACTTTCATCTATATATATTATTTATATTTCAGCCTATATAATGTCCCACTGCTGGGCACAGGCCTCCTCTCATATATGAGAGGGATTGGGCTATAGTCCCCACCCTGGCCCTAAGCAGGTTGGGAACTTATTTATAAAACAATTAAAACACTTACAAATGTCTTTATAACATAAGTACGTCTCTGCTGTTCAGAACAGGGTTATATTTTCAAAATGACGGGCGTTTGTCTGATCCTTGTTATTAATATTATAGACGACCCCCTGCCTCCACATGACGTTCATCGTCTCCCTGTGGTACCTATCTCACCTCAGCATCCTGCCGGCATATTGTGCCCTCTACACACTGGAGCTAGTTGTAGCGCTGCTGGGGCAGAAGTACGCGCTGGCAATGTGTGCTACCTTCTTTACCTTCGCGTATCAAGGTAACAGGGTGCTTAGACAAGTTGCCAATCGCTAATGCTTAATCGTCAATCGTAAACGAAAGCACTGTCTTTGTCGCACTAATAATTATGAAAGTGACAGACGGAAAACTACGATAATTATATGCTACGATATAGCGATTGGCAACTTGGCTAAGCATCCGGATATAGGAACAAATACAAATAATTTATTCGTGGCAAATATAACAAGCATGACAGGACAAGACAAAACAGACAGATTCAGCACTTAATATTATACCACGAAATGGACTCGCCTCAGCATAATGTCGACCCGAAAGCCAACGCTGATCTTCCGGCGAGCCCATTTTTTTGTGGCCACAATCGCAGCGTGTGAACATGGCCTAACAATTTGCGCCTAATGGAGGACACCAAGTAGGGCAACACACAAATAAATAAATAATGACGCAATATTGACAAGGCCATGTGTCACATCACATCAATTTTTTTATTACAACAGCATATGCATTGTCATCATTCCGCACGCCAACAGAAGGCCCAACGCGTGGCTCGCTCTTTAGTTCCCTCCCAACGTGCGACAATACACGGTTAATTTTATCTCTGTCACTCCAACGAACGTGTCATTAGACTGAGAGAGACAAATCGCCGGCATATTGTGCCCTCTACACACTGGAGCTGGTGTATGTATGTATGTATATAAATTCTTTATTGTACACAAAACACAGGTAAAAATACACTTAACACAATTTAGATAGGTACAAAGGCGAACTTATCCCTGTAAGGGATTTCTTCCAGTTAACCTTTGAGCAAATGAGTCAGCTACAGGAACTAAAAGATAGACAAACGAACACGTGTACAATTGTACATTGGTGAAAGTAATTGAATAAAACCAATGTAATATTTTAAAGACAAACGGGTCTTAATCGCGCAAACCTACGTTTAATTATATCCTGACGCTTCGGGCACGACGCTACACCCGTGGTCGCAGGCAGACTGGCGAGAGAATGTATCAACACTCTCGAGCAGCGCGGGTTTTTCGAACCACCCGCACTTGATCTTAACCATTCACTTCCAGGCCAGGGCCGTCACTAGGCCCACACACAACACTCACAACATCCGATGGCTCAAAAATGGATGTTTCACCACGCCTACACTTGCAAATCACGGGATTCCACGCGGACGAGATTCCCCCCATTGGTGTTGGCGCTGCTGGGGCAGAAGTGCGCGCTGGCTGTGTGTGCAACCGTCTTTACCTTCGCGTATTACGCCGCGGCCTCGACATCGGTCTAAGGCGACCGGCTTAGCGGAAAACGTATGGTGCTCCCTCTCGCACCCATATTGGCATCCCGCTCCAACTCATGGATTCCCTCGCTGCTGGTCGCCTTACGCCACGGCCACGACATCGGTCTAAGGCGACCGGCTTAGCGGAAAACGTATGGTGCTCCCTCTCATACCCATATCGGCATCCCGCTCCAACTCATGGATTCCCTCGCTGCTGGTCGCCTTACGCCGCGGCCACGACATCGGTCTAAGGCGACCGGCTTAGCGGAAAACGTATGGTGCTCCCTCTCGTACCCATATCGGCATCCCGCTCCAACCCATGGATTCGCTCGGCGCTGGTCGCCTTAGACCAATGTCGTGGCCGGGACGTTAAGGTAGGAACAGGCCGGCTACCGCGAATTTCTAACCCCCTTATTCATAAACGTTTGTTAACTTAAGAAGCCGCTAATAATTGTTTGTCCCTTTCGGTCTTAACAATGTGTCCACAAGGTGGACCGATGACCTGGTGAAGGTCGCAGGAGTCCGCTGGATGCGGGTGGCGCAGGACCGGTCATTGTGGCAATCTTTGGGGGAGGCCTATGTTCAGCAGTGGACGTCTTTCGGCTGATATGATGATGATGATGATGATGAAGTTAACAAACGTTTATGTATAAGGGGGTAAATTCGTAAATTTTGCGGATTTATCGGTGACGCTCTGTCACTATGACTATCATCCATTAAATTATGTCACACCAATTTCTTGATTTTGTTATCCCTCAATCCCCCTTGTTACACTGCGTCACAATTAACTAAACCTTATGCTAAGTACTAGCTAACTAAGGGGGGAGCTTAGTGTGACGTCACATAAGTCACATTTCGATTTTTAGTTTAAAAAGGTAAAAAATTAGCCGTGTGGTGACGGCAGTAGGAATACATTGGTCACCACCCCAACTGATTGAAGTGTCACTTACCATTATTTAATAAAAGATTGTTGATGGGCAGCAGCGTCATCATAGTGGACACATTACTGCGATCGCCAATCCGCTTGCCCAGCGTGGCGATTATGGGCATTTACCTCCTGATGCGTCTATACGCATAGTTAAAAGGAGAGGCCTACGTCCAGCAGTGGACTATCATAGTCTGATGATGATGATGATGAAGGTAAAAAATAATGCAGTATTGGACTATAAGGTGGGGGTTTTGCGGTACCTTTTATTAATAGAAGAAATCTCTTTGTGTTTCAGGTATTTTCATTTATTTCATAACAGTCACGAGTCGTTTTTTGAAAATAAATGGATATTAACACGTACTTTTATGGAGTTTGTCTAACAGGTAACATTTTTATTAATATCTACCTTATAAATATAAAATTTAAATCAGGGAACTTAATAGCTTAAATTATAAATATTGGATGTCATTAAGACACCAAAATAACCAAGAATTTGATTTAAGTTAACTTGGCTAAGCATCCTTTTTTTTAATGATATCAATATGTTGTTTTTTTTAATGATATCATGGTTTCCGTCGTGGACGCAGTACTGCGACCGCCCTGGCTCGGTTTACGGACGAGGTCAATGAGGCTTTGGACCAGCGGAAGCAGGTGGTTGTGGTCTTTGTTGATTTCAAAAAAGCTTTTGATACCTTGGGCCACAACCAGCTGCTTCAGGCGATGGAAGAGTGCGGTGTCGGTGGCCCTCTTCATGGGTGGCTCCGCGCCTACCTCGAGGGTCGAACATTGCGCACGGCCGTGGGAGGCGAGTGCGGTGCGCCCGCGCACGTCTCCTGCGGAGTGCCGACCGGGTCGGTGATCGGGCCAGTCGGGTATATAGTTCATGTAAACAGTATGTGTAACGTTGTCAAAAATTGTAGTGTCTATATGTATGCAGATGACACCTGCCTATTATATGCGGATAAAGATGTAGTTTTAATAGAAAAAAGAATACAGGAAGACCTAACTAACATTATTAAATGGTCACATGATAATGGCATCATTATCAACATTGAGAAAACAAAATGCATGTGCATACGGTCGCCTTATGCGCGAGATAGGTATAAGCCGCCGTGCATTGTGGGGCACAGTTTCGACTGCCTCCACAGTCCGCGGCCGGCGGGGGCCGCGTGCGGCTGTGTCGAGCTCCAGGTAGTGGAACAGTATAAGTACCTCGGCTTACTTATAGATTATAAGTTCTCTTGGCAACCGCATGTCAATATCTTATGCAACAAGTTAAGAGCAGTACTTGTAAAGTTCCACCATCTAAAGTTCGTATTAAATAGGGCTACTATGTATGCAGTGTATTATGCCCTAGTGGATTCACTTGTATCGTATGGGCTATTAAGTTATGGTCGTACTTTTAATTCGTATTTGGATAAAATAAAAGCATTACAGATTAGGTTTATGAAATTATTAGTCAACAAGAAAACTAAAATTAAATGTAAAGGTACTGGCTATGAAAAGCTCTTTTTAGAATGTAAAATTTTACCAGTTCATAAAAAAGTAGTGTTATTCTTGGCCTTAGACCAAATATTTAGTGACGAATTCAAAATACCTGTTATGAATCATAGGCTGGTGAGAAACAGGGATAGTAAAAAGCTGTTGATACCTAGTTTTACAAATTATTTTGGCCAAAGATGTAGAAAATATTTAGTCCCCAGCATCTATAATCAGCTACCTACGGATTTAAAGAGTGGATACATGTCGAAACAAACGTTCAAAAAGAAATTAAGCACCTTTCTATTAAATAAATTGGAACACGAAATGCAACCCGATTGAAGTAACCATCGTACCCATAGATGTTTACTTCCATCGGGTGTATACTCGTAACTGTATATTATGCTGTATAATATTATCCGTACAATTTGCACAATAGTTTTTATGTACTTAACATTTGTTAACAGTTAAAACTAGCTTACATAAATAGAAATATATAGAGGAGCTTCGTCTGCCAACAAACCATGCTGTGGTTTGGCAGAAGAAATTATGTAAACTTATTTGTAAGCATTATATCTGAATAAACGTTTTTATTATTATACTCTTTATTTCACATGTCTCTTAGGCTAGGCTTTTTATAACAATATTTATAAAATTAAAATATAATACAACATACAAAAACAATACAAAACACATAAATACTTTATAAAAAACCTAACCTAGGGTGCCGCCGGCAACGGGGCGGGCCCAAGCTGCCGGTGGTTAGGGCTGCAGGGAGAGGAACCGCCGGACTATGCGCGCCGTGTCCAGGATTACCGCCTTCTGCATCTGACCCTTGACCCAACCACCTAGCGAGAGCCTCTTGAGGTGTTGATCGAGACTCTTCGCTATGAGACCGTTCGCAGAAACAACTATCGGTACAATGATCGCCGAATCAACCTCCCACATGTCGGTTACCTCGTGAGCCAAGTCAAGGTACTTACTGGCTTTGTCCTTCTCGGCCTTCACGAGGTTCTCGTCATGGGGGATGGTGATGTCGATGAGCATTGCCCGGCGTTGGGATCGATCTATCAGCACGATATCAGGCTTATTGGCTACAATAGTCCTGTCCGTGATGATAGATCGATCCCAATAGAGCGTGGCACGACCATTTTCGAGAACTGCCGCAGGTGTGTACTTATAGTACGGCACTTCGAAGCCCACAAGGCCGTATTGAAGAGCAAGCTGCTGGTGTATAATCCTGGCTACGAGGTTGTGTCTGTGCAAGTACTCGGTGTTAACAATCTGAGAACAACCGGAAATAATATGCCTGAGTGACTCACCGGGACGGCGGCATGCCCGACAAATGTCGACCGTACCGTCCTTCAGGATATATTTCCGGTAGTTATTCGTCATGATAACCTCGTCAGCAATTGCACAGGCAAAACCCTCGGTTTCTCCGAAGAGGTCCCCGAATCGTAGCCAGTTCACCGACGCGAGCAGATCCACATCAGGTCCCGTGAGGGCCTTGTAGAACCGCCCGTGTAGCTCCTTGCTCTTCCATACCGCCTTGCGGTCCTCGGTGCTTAGTACCACAGGTTTGCGCCAGTTCTCTTTTGCCAAGGAGAGCGGGGTGAGGTTCCGATCTACTGCCACCACATCTCGATGCATCCCGCACTCATTGTTAAGAAAATAGTTTCTAAGATTGTACACCTCGCGGTTGTGAAGGTTTTTGGCATTTAAGAAGCCGCGGCCCCCACATTTCCGCGGGATGTACAATCTCATAACTGATGAGCGCGGGTGTAGCATTCGATGTGTGGTGAGCAGTGTGCGGACCCTTCGATCCAGGGCGTCCAGCTCGGTCTGAGTCCACCTTAGTACGCCAAAGGAGTATATGAGTATGGGCATTACCCAGGCGTTGAAGGCGCGCACTTTGTTGCCTCCTGACAAAAGACTGTTAAGTACTTTTGTGAGCCGGCTGAAAAAGCGCTCCTTCACCGCCTGTCTAATTCCCATATCTTCAATACCCAAAGACTGTGACATACCAAGGTATTTATAGGTTTCTGCTTCCGAGATAGATTTGAACGACATTGTCTCAGAAAGCTGTAAATTTGTTGAATTTACTACTTTCCCCCGCTGCACATGCATAACCGCACACTTATCGACACCAAACTCCATTTTGATGGCACTACTGAAAACTTCTGTGGTTCGCAGTAGTTCCAACAAGTCTTGGCTATTTGGCGCAAATAATTTGAGATCATCCATATACAGAAGGTGAGAAATGACTTCACCCTCTCTCCGAAGCCGGCAACCTAGTCCTGAATCCTTCAGCAGGGTACTGAGGGGATTCAGAGCTAGGCAGAACCACAAGGGACTCAGACTGTCACCCTGGAATATTCCTCGCTCGATCCTTATGAAGTCCTGCGGGCCAGAGGGGCCATCCCCGCCTCCTGGTTGACGAAGGACTGTGGTCCACTGCCTCATACACGCGCCGAGAAAGGATCTTAAAGTTGCATGAACTTTATACAGCTCCAAGACCCTTTCCAACCATGAATGAGGCACCGAATCATAGGCCTTCTTGTAGTCAATCCAAGCGGCGGAGAGGGCCCCTTTGTTACGCCGGACTTGCTGGCAAATGGTCATGTCGATGAGGAGGAGCTCTTTAGTACCACGGGACCCAACTCTACATCCATTTTGAGCAGGAGCCAAAACATTGTTCGAAACAATGTGCGTGTTAATTTTTACTCTCAAAATGGATGTAAGGAGCTTGTACAGTGTGGGCAAGCACGTGATGGGTCGGTAGTTCTTCGCTTCCGTGGTACTACCGGACTTGTAGAGCAGGAAGGTTACACCAGTTGTTAAAGAAGGTGGCAGGGAACCGAGCTCGAGGGCTTGTTGGAATTGCGTTGCCAATCGTGGGTGCGAGCATCGAAACCATTTTAGCCAGAAGTTGTGCAATCCATCCGGCCCAGGACTTTTCCAGTTCTGAGTCGTGCGGATAGCACAACTTACGTCATCGGGGCTGATGGTAACTGCCCCCATAGGTTCGATGGTCTCGCATTCACGTTCGACAACGGTCATCCATTCACCCTCGGTGTGTCCGACGGGCGCTGACCAGATACTACGCCAGAAATCACTCATGGCAGTAGCATCCGGCAACCGCGCGTCGGACACACGGTAGTCGGTTTCCTCCCACTTTCGGTAAACCTTCCTTTGGTCACTCTGGAAAAGGCGATTCTGCTGGAATCGGTTCACACGCTCTCTGTACCGGCGAATATTATTATTATTATTATTATTATCGGCGAGAATTATATTCCAAAATTATATTTATGCAACTAGAATACAGGTAGTAGACATGTATTTAGTCTAGCGTTTTGGTATATCCAAATCCAATCAGCTTACGCTGTCATTATATACTAATATCCAATGATGGGATTATCTACATGAACTAACATCAACACGTATAATTGTTCATTGTAAACCTTATGTCGTTGCAATAAGATCTACAACATGTCAGTCAATATTGTGAACAACAATGATAGGGCTATTCTGAAGGTACATTTAGAGTAATTTAGACCAAACGAGCATTCGCTCATTCTATCCCCCACTCTACGAAGATTATTCCGAAGTAAAGAATCTAAACTCTTTCCATTTCTACGTAATGGCTATGTATATTATTTTATTATGATGCTGCGTATAGGGACAGTCAAAGGCAAAATAAGGTGTACCTACATAAAAATCCCAGTTCCCAGTGCATTTTAATTCTGTGTAGGGTAAGTTGGGGTAAGATGAAACGGTTTTTTGAATGGAATAAGACAAAATGCTACCAGCAGACGCTGTGGCAGAACGACGACTTTTTGTCTTTCTCCTTCTGAAAACCGTTTCATCTTACCCCAACTTACCTTAATAAGAACGTCGTAACAAATTCATAAGCGGATTCTTTCGATACATATTTTTGCAGTTGGCTGTACTGGTTTCAAATATCGTAACGCATACAGGGTGGAAAGGGATGACGTTCCTTCCCGCTACCGACCGACTGTACCAATCATTACGATGAACTTTCAGTATGGGACCAACATCGAAAGCGTACATGGAAAATTGACTTTTCCATACTATTGAACGCTAACTAATCTAATCACTCACTTTGTATGAGGGGTTATTTTTTTTTAATATTTCTATGTTGGTACTATAATGAAAGTTCATCGTAATGGTTGGTAGACTTGGTCGGTAGCGGGAAGGAACGCCGTCCCTTTCCATCCTGAATACAAGTTGAATATCAAAACAAGAACAGCCCGGATTACCCGGGAGCGTAAATCAGATACGTCAGTTGCATGCAAGTGCCGTCGACATTGCAATTGATTTTGAAAATGAGCTCTGTATCCCACCGAGTGTTGCAAATTGTGTTCTGCCGAGCCATGAGTTGGAAAGTAAAGGATACGTTAGGTTTTACTCGATACGTAATGCATTCTGTCGCACTCGCACTGACGTATTGGAGCGAGCGCGATGGCCTGCACAAGTGGGTCAAACTTGAAATCATGTTACGAGTCTTTCCGGTGGACATTTTAAAAGTTAAGGGCTATGAGAGTTAATTTTCTTATTAAACCCTTATTGTCATTTAAAGGCACTCCTTTCCTATTGAATTGTATGATAAAAATCACGACTACACTCCTACCAGTTGCTTACTATTGGACACAGGAAAGAGGGGCTCTACAGTTCAGCTGAACACGCACTTTTTCTTTCCTGTGGTCGATAGTTAACAGCCTGTGGACAGGTAGTAATGATTTTTATCATACAAAGCAATGGAAAAGGAGGACGTCTTAATGAAGATTAGGCTTTCATAAGAAAATCTAGCTTTATAGGCCTTAACTTTTACAGTACCGGCCAATAATATATCACATTCGTGACTTTTTGTATGAGCGTGTATAGAGTAAGCGGGACATGTTCGCATGTAGATAGCATATTATTTTGGTACTTTTGCAGAAATTAATGATAAATATTGCAATTAAGTATTGTGAATAACAATGGGAGACACAGCATATAGCTAAAAAGCTGTAGTATAAAAAAATAATTTTACTACCAAATCCATGCTGTACACAAAAAATCTTCATGAAAAAACGACTATATGATGCCAAGTTTTTTCATCGCTAGCACAAAGGCCTATGCCTATACTAGTAAAATTCGTAAGGTGGAAAGTGTGGAAACCACTTGCAAATATAAACAAAAGTTCTACTGAATAAATCTGAATGTGATATATTATTGGCCGGTACTGTAGATTTTCCACCGGAAAGACTCCGAACATGGGTTTGCGTTTGACCCAAGTATACAATTACATAGAAGCACTCGCGGTCAAATAATACGGGTCTGGTGGATTTTTATGTAGTTAGGGAATATCACAACAGGTTTTCACTTAATTGTATACTACATAGTTACAATGTGGGGTTCGAATTAATAACCAAAGTAAGTATCAGTAACGTTAGGTTTTACTCGATACGTAAAGCAAGCCAGCGCGCTCGCTCCAATATGTCAGCGAAAGCGCGATATAATGCATTACGTATCGAATAAAACGTAACGTAACCTTTACTTTCCAACTCATGGTACGACTACTGCATGTAGTATACGACAGAGTTGGGCATTATCTAGATAATTAGTTATCTAGATATTATTTTAAATAAAATCATCTCAAATAAATTTATTTGAAGATAATTCAATTGCAAATATTTTAGTTGTCAACTCTTTTATTTAGATAAATTATCTAGATGAAGATAACGGCCCTCGTTTGTTCTTGAAGTAAGCTCAGATAAAACGTCAGGTCAAATCGTCACTATGACATTGCTCATTAAAGTAAACTTAACTGAAGATAATTCATCTTTTATTTCAAACGTCAAATAAATTATTTAGATAAACGTTGATTCATCTAGATAAATTCAAAATAACAAATGAAGGATTATTTAGTTATTTAAATGAAAGATGATTTAGTCATCGATCCGGTTATTTGTAAAAAGATAATTTTTGCCCAACTCTGGTATACGACGAGTGGTCTACGCGTCGTAGGTCAGCCGTACACCTGTAAGTTCTTTATTTTATTTGGAGATCCAACAGCTGTCACATAGACATTAGACATAAAGTAAAAACAAGGAGCCAATTATAGGAACTCACAGATAAAACCATTTTATGCTTAACTAAAAGGTATGGTAGGCACTAATGCAACCACACATAACCAAAAATAATATTTTCTTCTAATATTAATACAACATAACAACATATAAGATAATCTAGTAATAGCAAAGCACTATCATGATAAATAAATAAAAAATAAACACAAATCAATAAAAACTTTTAAAAGGACCACACGCTCACTCAAAGGACTCGAAATATCGCTGCACTAGAATACGTCTCACTTTAGAAATTCTACCTTACGTAAGTAATAGGGACGGGGCTATACTAAGGAATGAGATATCGATATTCACCTCTCATTCCTTAGTATAGCTCCGTCCCTATAACTTACGTAAGAAGTTACAGGTGTACGAGCGCTCGTACACTAAAGGTCCCCGACACGTTCGTCACACATTGACAACACGTTGTCCACGCGGTAACTTTGCATTTGCGACTGACGTGTGTCGAGCAACCATTGACATTGCCCACTCGTTCACGCCGCGTTGTCCATAAGTGACAATTGGATCCTGGCCCCAATTTCACCACATTGACAAGTGTGCTACAATTGTAAATTTACTGTTTCTCCAATCGGGGGCGTCTATAGGCTACATTTACTGCTTACCATCGGAAAGGCCGTGCGTTTGTTTACCACCAACATAAAATGTAGTGCAGGAACTTAAATAAATCAGGAGCTAATTATTACTTTTTTGCGAAACAAAATTACAATTGTCACAAAAAACACGACAATTGTAGCGAAATTCCGAGTCCGACATAAGCCGAACCTCATGTCAAGATTTAATGAAAATTGTACTAAACCTTACGACAATTGTCACGGGTTTCGGAAAATAAAAAGTATTTTATTAATTATTAAAGTTATGAAGGGTCCACGGAAAAAACATGTCCAGTGCCTAAAAAAATCAGGGCAAATTCACACCTTATTCTATTAAAACTAAAGGTGGCTTTTCCTTCTGTAATTTGAATTGACTAGACATGTTCTTTCCATTGACCCTTCATATAATCATTTTATGTTGGTGGAAAACAAGCACATGAACCGTCCCAGTAGCCGTAGCCTACGGAGGCCTGTGACGTCAGTAACAGTCATCATCATCATCATCAGCCTATGATAGTCCACTGCTGGACGTAGGCCTTTCCTATTAACTACGTGTATAAACGCATTAGGAGGTAAGTGATAGTTTACAATTGTCACACTTGTAATTATGGTGTGATATAGGGCACAGTTGACTACTCATCGAATGTGTCAGTAGAATTGTTATAATATGCGAAGACCTTTATGCCGATAATGGGCTACATGTTACGGACACTGTCTCATGTGATTACGGTAGTAATTACGACATAGGATCTTATAATTTGGGGGTTCGTAGTACTAATGCCCGGGATTAAATGGTAACATGATATTGTTTGTGAGCTACCGCTGACCACTAGACACACATACTGTATACATTTTTCTTTATTCTCATATTTACTCGTAAAGGGATGATTAAATTCATTTTATTATAATTATAGTGTAAACTAATTACTTACAGTTATAAAAAACCGTCAATCGGTGGCGACTACGAGCATTTACCTCCTAATGCGTCCATACGCATAGTTAATAGGACCCGTGATCGCAGGCAGACTATATAAGTCAGGGATATAATTAAAAATAAGTTTACGCGATTAAGACTTTAAGACCCGTTTGTTTTTAAAATATAACAGGTTGTTTGTTCAAAAGTTTAACCATTGGTCAGCGAAGTGCGTCGTTCCCAAATGCCGCTGTTAGGGACAGTTTAAAACACTCAAGGGCTATGGGCGCTTTGATTTATGTAGCAAAGTGCAGTGCAATGCAGTGTTTCAAAGTAGTAGATGGGGCGGAATGGGAATATATTTTTTGCTGAAAACCCATACATACTCGTACCTGATACCTGTCATGTATCATTATTTGTGTATAACTCTAGACAGATGACGTCAGTCAGTAGATTTTGTCAACTTAGTACCTACACAACATGGATTTTAAGTTCTTATTATAGTCTAAAATCAATGCCAAAGTTGACTCTGAAGATTATAATGTCATATGAACTTTTCTCGACTCTGCTTAATTTCTGATATTATAATGAAATGTATCAAAAATAAAATTATGATCTCACTGAACAATTAAACCGTTAAAATTTTAATACTTACTATGAATTTTCATCTTGACGTTCCCCATTCATTGACGTTAGAAAAAGTGAGAAAAAGGTTACTGAAAAATCTTTTTTAGTAAAGGGCTCCTTTCTC
This sequence comes from Thaumatotibia leucotreta, assembly GCA_025490895.1. Taxonomy (NCBI): domain Eukaryota; kingdom Metazoa; phylum Arthropoda; class Insecta; order Lepidoptera; family Tortricidae; genus Thaumatotibia; species Thaumatotibia leucotreta. Next base: position 16,774 of record JALPQI010024672.1, read on the forward strand.
GAACACTTGTAATTTGTAATACAAGTGGAAGTCACTTTTTAACACTATTAATTAGATAGGGACTTCCGCTTGTATTACAAGTTACAAGCTTTGAAAGAAAATAGGCCCCTGATGTTGCCTTTTTTAGGCACTAGAGCGAGAAGGTGGGTCATTTTACGTCAGGTCCAAAACTTCGGGGGGCCATCTGTACTAAAAAACGTCGTACGAGACACGTGCAAAAACGAAATTCGTAACTCGTGTCGATTTAAAACACTCCCTACCGGTCGTGTCATAATGTACTATTATTTAGTTACTCGTCGACTGCAATGTTTGAATTAAGATTACGTACAGAAAATTATAATCATATCATATACATTTATATCGATTGTGCAACTCAATAATAATGAACTCATTATACAACGCTGTAGGCAACTGTAATAAATTTGACCAATCGCGTGCCAGCAAAAAAGACATCAACGAGCGGCCAGCTCAAGATCAGCACTTCGATTCAGGGTATTCATTTCATTATTTATATTTGTTTACTTATTTTTATTGACTCGTAGAAAGTTTTGTACACAATATTGTTATATTTAAGCTTTACAATCTCAGCAAGCTTCGTGACCTATACACATTACACTGTACTCGACTAAAAAGCTATCTATTAAAACACGATTGTATAAGATACTTTAACTTGTTGCCGCTTAGTACCCACACCACAAGCCTTATTGGAGCTTAACGTGGGACTAGGTAGATTTTTGTAAGTTTACCCTATCATATATATTTATTTACTCATTCATTTCTTATTGGTGGGGCCTTTACGGATACACTTCGACCCATTGGGATCTTTTGTGTAAAAACTCATTCATATAATCATTAAGAGACGAAACCAGCCAGCATGTCCTTGCTGAATGCGTCATTTACGCAGCGGTGAGATAAGACGTGTTTGACAGGGATATGCAGGAGGAGAAGAAACTCAGGGAGGTCGACCTCAGAGACGTCCTGCGGTTCTGCAAGAAAATTAGAAGGCTGGAAGGAAGTATTGGGGGAACGCTACCGGAACATTAACCTGCAGCACCAGCTGGAAATGGGGTGAATGAGCACAGTGGATGGTCGACAGCCCGCTCGAGTCCGCTCGAGGTCCTTAAGCCGCAGCCACGACATTGGTCTAACGGCCCGGCCACGACATTGGTCTAAGGCGACCAGCGGCGAGGGAATCCATGAGTTGGAGCGGGATGCCGAGGTACGAGAGGGAGCACCATACGTTTTCCGCTCAGCCGGTCGCCTTAGACCGATGTCGTGGCCGCGGCGTAAGGCTTAGCGGAAAACCATACGTGCTGCCTCTCGTACCCATATCGGCATCCCGCTCCAACTCATGGATTCGCTCGCCGCTGTTCGCCTTAGACCAATGTCGTGGCCAGGCCGTTATGCCGCGGCTACAACATTGGTCTAAGGCGACAGGGCTTAGCGGAAAACCATACGTGCTCCCTCTCGTACCCATATCGGCATCCCGCTCCAACTCATGGATTCCCTCGCCGCTGGTCGCCTTAGACCAATGTCGTGGCCAGGCCGTTATGCCGCGGCTACAACATTGGTCTAAGGCGACAGGGCTTAGCGGAAAACCATACGTGCTCCCTCTCGTACCCATATCGGCATCCCGCTCCAACTCATGGATTCGCTCGCCGCTGGTCGCCTTAGACCAATGTCGTGGCCGGGCCATTAACCTTTTGAACATCTTCCCTCTCGCATCAAATTGTGACATACACGCCAGAATCCCTACTAATGAGCAACGAAAATAAACCTTATCTGTCAGCAAGACAGTTACTTTGACAGCATACTCGATGACCACTTTAGTCGCTGCTGGCGTGGTAGGCAGGACAACACACGGCCACTTTAGTGGTTCTTGGCGTTCAAAAGGTTAACATAACATAACTTTTTAACTGCTAATATCGGAAGTCCGAAAATGAGTCTCATACAATTTTATATCATTAATGATCAGATCACTCTTCATAATTTTTATTATAATAAAATATTGAAACTCCTAATCATTCGACTTCATAATGTTAATGTTTGTACATTTGTTTATACTAATTTTTGTTTTCATATATTTCTTGATCATAAGTGTTATATATATGTTATATCCTATACATTGAAGTTTGATTGATTTCAAAATCAATTGAGTCAGGCTCTTTTACTTTATTTTGCGGGCCATTCCATATGAAATCATCAGATTCTGATTTAATTCCACGCTGACTGATTTTTAAACAGTTTGAAAAAAATCAAGGATGATAGTCTTAAGTAAGTTGTAAGTACGTAAACCGTCAATACTTTTTTTTTTGCTGCTCATCCAGATGGGGCCCGATCCAGATGGTAAGTTTCAATTTACCTGTTTTTGAGGTTCCACGAGAAGCGATGTTAATTTGTTTCGGTAACTAATATACATTTTTTATATATTTTTTCTGATTCTCTAGTAAACGTACTTTAAAATGTTATAATATTATTATCAATATGCATCAAGCTATTTTACCACAGATCAGTATAGATAGCTAACGGAGGCATGGAACATGACGCAGCGTTATGGCCGATAGGCCTTTATAGTGTGACAGATGCGCGCCCTATGAGCCAGTCGCAACTTACCCGCGACTGCAGAATGAGCTCAGACATAATATCCGCAAAATGCCGAATTGTGCCGTTATTTCTAGTAAAAATAGGAGTGTAAATAAACATTTCAAGGATTATTGAGTCACGTACCATATGAAAGTATTGATTATTTAGT
>JALPQI010024673.1:0-12177 GCA_025490895.1 Thaumatotibia leucotreta
TTACGCATCAGATAAAACCTAAAGTAACAGTTCCCAAGTCATGGTAGGTACGCAAAAAGTATGTATTGTTAATAGTAATTGTGTTATACAGGGTGGGCCAGTGATAAATTCACTTTTGTCTCGACCTTTTTTGTCAAAATTACAAAACACTGGCATATAAGAATGGTGTCATTTAAAAGAAAAAAAAAATATTTTTTTTATTCAAAATGGAGTCTTACACGGGAGAACAGCGAGCGTTTTCAATCCAAGCTTTTTATGAAAACGATCGTTCTTATGTGTCTGTTCGTTGGCGTTTTCGACTTGAGTTCCGATTACGCAATATTCGCGAGTGTCCCAGCACAAATTTGATCAAGCAATGGTTAGTCAGATTTAAAAGTACTGGCTCAACACTAAAATCTCGACATAAGGGACGTGTACGGTCTGTGCGTACTACTGAAAACATCGAACGGGTGAGAGCGTTTGTGCGAGCGGATGCAAGAAACTCAACGCGTAAACGAGCTACGGTTAATTCAGACCGTTACATCTCTATGTTAAGGGATTTCCTGGCACCGAAACTTCACGAATCGCATGGTTACAATAACAACACATGGTTTCAGCAAGACGGGGCCACCTGCCATACAAGTAACGTGACCCTAGCAGCTTTGCATGAAATGTTTCCTCAAAAATTGATATCGAGGTGGGATGATATTGCTTGGCCTCCCAGGAGCCCTGACTTAACTCCAGCTGACTTTTTTTTGTGGGGTTACTTGAAAAGTAAAGTGTACTCAAATAATCCGGCAACCACAGCAGAATTCAAGGAGAACATTCGCCAAGAATCCCAAGCAATATCTCCGCAAATTCTGACGAAAGTCTTTCAAATTTTACAAGCAAGGCTGGAAGAGTGCCGCAACCGCCATGGACGACACCTTGATGATTTAATCTTTTAAACGTAAAATTTATTTATTTGACATACCTACTTTCTAAATATAATTTTTATTTCAAAACACAAAAAAAACACCAATTATTTCAATTTTCAAAAATGCATTTATCATTGGCCCACCCTGTACAAGGGTACAACATTGTATGTTACCCACGAGAATGAAATTGAAACACGAGCACGCAAGAATTCCATAGTTGAGCGAGGTTACCGAAATTGAATCCTGACCGTAGCGTGTGTTTTACCATACGAGAAATAAAATACCTTTTCCTAACTAGTGCGCAAAAACGAACTTTGCGCACGCTTCGCGCGCGGTAATTTCTCTTTTTGACGCACTTGTTATGAAAAAAATCGTCCCTTACACGTGCAAAAACATTTTTTTAACTCGGGTGATTGTCGCCCACGCTTCACTCGGGCTCCAACTTTCACCCTCGCCGAAAAAAAGTTTTCCCGCACTAGTTAGGAAATGTAATATTGCAACCGTATGTAACACTCAACTTTTCTCCTCGATAAAGCGAGGAAACTCAAAAAAGGTGATTAGTCGTAGGTGACCAGGGTAATCTAGATTACAAAGTACACAGACAGCGTGAAAGAAAGGTGACATTTCCGTGAATTGATAGCTCTAGATCCGAGGTTGAGGATGGTAGAAAGGTAGGTACCTAACCTAAGTATAATATAGCGACGATATAAAATATGCTTCATGAGTAGGCATCTCACAGCGATCTGGTTTTCATTGTGATGCTAATGCGACCTTCAACGCGGCAGTCATATGACCGACTGCTCCCAAAATACCTTCCACAATGACATTTACTCTTACTCGGATGAATCAGGTAATTGCTTCAGCGGAAAAGTACCCTTTCTTCGTATATAAGTAGGTACCTTTTGTACTTTAATACATGAAAATGAATCCATATTGTCTTCATCATTTATATATGTAATGCATAAACATCACATTAACACTTGGGTGACCCAAATTTACCATGAGGACTATTAACAACAGAGGGCCGCGTTAATAAAACCTATACCTTTAGTGTATAGTCGAAAGTACCTACGTATGATAAAAAAATCTGTATCTACCTACTGGGTCGTGTTTTATAAACTTACAATTTACAATTTTGCTGTTTGCCTCTCTTTCTAGCCAATACATGGGTGCGTTAGAGAGGGCAACAGCGAAATTGTAAAATGTAACTTTATAAAACACGACCCAGTAGGTAGATGAAGATTTTTTTATCATACGTACTTTCGACTATACACTAAAGGTATAGGTTTTATATAAATATAGGTTTTGAAAAATGTTGTTTTTTTTCATTACTATACTCTTAATATAGGTACACATTAGTCTAGGGTTTAAATTCTTCAAATACCAATATATATATCTACAGACTGGCAAAAAAGAGTAAAAATTAAAAAGTAGCAACATCGTAGTGTCGTCCCTTTCAAATCAATATACGTGAGAAAACGGGACGACACTACAATGTTGCCACTTTTTAATTTCTACTCTTTTTTGCCAGACTGTACTCGCACTAGAATTTTTAGATAATTTCACAAGCAGTATAGCTAAAGAGTGGATATAATTTAAATTAAGGATATGAAAACGGTTCCATTTGTACGCAAGGTATTGAACATTTCGGCCCCCTAGTTACTTCTGAATCGGAATCCGTCTGAGTATGCATTCTGTCCTTAGAAAACATAAATCATGGTCAAGTATCATATTAACAAGATTACTTTGCGTTGGTTACAAAGTATTGTGCTTAGTTACATTAGATGTAAGAATACCTACCGAGGCCACAATATTCATTAGTTTTTTCTAGAACTGTAAATAACCAATTAAGATGAGATATAAACCTTTTATGTTGACTAGAACTACCGCTGTGATTGGTATTCATTAACCTACTAATATTGATACCATAAGGTGGAAGTACCAGTGCGTAATATGTTAACAGAGAATATTTATTTGAATCACGATATTTTGCTCATATATAAATCTACATAAAGTATTGTCATATGTTTTGGGAGTGGAGTTTGTAAGTTTTGTTAAATAGTATTTATCTACAGGAATATCATAATTTCCCTGTTATGTATTCAGAAGCGGTAATGTAATGACCTATATTAAGAGACCGGTGTCTGTGGCTGTATCATAATGTTAACATTAAAGTACAGGCAGAGTACAGTGCATCATAATGTTGACATTAAAGTATCGTCGTCATGATATTAATTTTAACATTATGAAGTCAACTTCTTTTTGTTGTTTTTTTTTCAATAAATATTTATTGTAGGATATCCTTACAGAAATTGAGTGATTTCAACTGATTTGAATTTTTATATTTAGAGGTAATTACTTAGTGGATATCAATGAAAATAAAGGTAAATTGTCATTCTAAACTAATGATATGGATGTAGATAAAGTTATGTATGTGACTGTACATAATTAGGCATTAAACACTCGTGTGATCTTATTATGAAACTCGCCTACGGCTCGTTTCATAAAACCACACTCATGTTTAATGCCTCTTATTATGCGCCAGCCACATAAATAACTATTATTTTATAGGGTGACAATATATCAAAATTTCTCTAAATTGTAATTTTTCATAGTCAACTCCATTGTACGAGTAACTGGCAGGTGCTTTGCTGGCAGTCCCAATAGATGGCACCTCAGTAAAAGTTTGGATGTCACATATTGGGACATTAAAAATATTAACACTCAGACGTAATAAATGTCAGCCTGTGTTAAAATTGTGCAAATAATTTCAACGTTGGGATATGAAGCATTAATGGCACATACATCTATCATCGTTTAAATGCCCTCATAGTCGATTTTATCTTATCGATGGAAACTCAAGCTATGATGACGAGTATTGGTACAGCGTCGGGTACTAGTACTTCCACCTTACATGATGTTAGAATGTAACCATACCAATTACATTCTTTAAATTTGTCAGCCTCTGTAGCTTACTTAGTAATAGTGACCCTCTGCCTAAGGAGCTGGAGGTTCGGGATTCAAATCCCGGTGAAGGCATTATTACATAATATCGTCGCTTGGTAATAGTACATATAAAGCGACGATATATAGGTATGGTATATACAATGTACCCACATCACAAGCCTTAATTGAGCTTACCGTGGGACTAGGTCGATTTGTGTAAGAGGTCCAAAAATATTTATTGGTTTGTAGTTTGTACCTACTTATTTATTTAAATGGCTAGTTTTTTTTAATACTCGAATATTTTAAATTTTATACAGCGCGTGTATTTCAACGGTTGTTACAAAATTCAGAATGTGTTTTTTGATATAAAATAATTGAGCACGATATGTATCCACAAGAACTAACTACATTTATAAACCGTGCATGCACCAAGCATGTGTACAATATTTAAATAGATTATATCTGGATCAAAGTTAAGCTATTAGTATTTATTTATGTGTACAACTTTATATGGACAACCTCAAACGTCAAAGCTAACTAATAGGATCAAAATAATTACAGAAAAGTGGTGATAACTAACAAGTTAATCATTGTGATTTAACTCTTAAAACGACAGAGTACGATACATATATTATTAAGTTATCTTAATACATGAATAAAGTTAGAATTCTAATTTACTGTAAATGGCAGCCATGTCAGTTAACTCGGTAAAACATACTAGAAATTATGTTATAATGAAACCTATTAACTTGACTTAAGATTTAAATTGTAACGAATATGTTCTTTTGAACTTAATTCAGTATAAAAGTGCATATAATTATGTAAATATGTAGATTAATGGATACAAGTATGTTCGATATCCGGTGAAGGGAAATAGAAGTAGTATTACCTACTAATGTACTGTAACCTGCAAAATAAATATTTTTCAGTACAGATAGTGCTTTTACCCACTAGTACGAGAAGTGGTTCACTTCTTGTAAGTCGAAACTTCGGAGGGCCATCTATACTGAAAAACGTCGTACGATAAGGATGTTCGTGTTTTAATTTATCGCAACTCGTTTCGAAATATTTTTTTTCGCACTTGTATTATAATGTAAAGTGTTATATTTAAGGGTAAACTTATGCACGGACATTTATACTTTTGCAAATTGTATTTTTTTCTCGCGAATGCAATGCATTGTAAAATATTTTACGATATTCGTGTTGGAATATTTCTCCCCCTCAAAAAGCCCACTTTCAGCATTTCTATCATTTTTTTCAGGACTTTTACCTTCGAAAACATTGATTTTAGACAAAAACGTTCTTTTGGGACCTTTATTCTTTGAAAATACCTATTTAACGCTACCGTCACTACAGGATTAGGTACAGAAAAAAACATCCCCACTTTACGTGTAGAGAGAGTAATTTTTTTAATAGTTATTCTACCACTTTTTCGGCGTGATTAATATGTTATACTTATACCAAATTGCAATTACTAGTACTAATACTAACAGCCTATGAGCTATGCTGCGGGCAAACAGACAGGCGTGCGGACGGACAGACGGACGTGGCAAAACTATAAGAGTTCCTAGTTTACAACGGAACCCTAAAAAGGCGACAAAAAACGATTTCGCCATCATCGCCGCTCTTGCTCATTTCCGTAGGAAACGAAATCCGCACAAAGTCAAGGTGAAACCGTGTCCTCAATAAAGATCATTGCCAGTAAACGACCCGTTTTATCCATTGCAATTTCATCTTTGATGCTTCTAGATAAAGTATAATTTAAGCAGCTTATTTTGGGGTTCATACACTGTTTTACAGCCAAGTAGTTTGGGATACCTGTGATTATATGTATCAACTATTTCATTAATCGCAATTTGAACCATGATGTTATCCCGATAAAGTACATATTATGTTGATCGAAATACATTTTATAAGCCTTTTTATATCAATTCATTCATAACACTTTTAAGCGCATTAGCACAAGTAAACCAGTTTAAATATAATCTCGGATTATATGCCAAGACAAAACGGATTGAGAGCTCAACATATACTTGATACTGAATGATAAACGAAGCAGAAGGTTTTTAGTGACTTTGATAGGTAATTTTCATTAATATGTCACGCATCGTATGACTTGTATCGTTAATACCAAGATCACTGTATTTACTTTAGTTTTGGCATGAAGCGTTATGCGCGTGAGTGTAATGGAAATTATTTCACTTAGGGCCGATTTTTCAATCGCCAGATAAACAATATCTGTCCGATAAATGTCAGCTGTCATTGTCATTTATGCGTGTGTTGAAAAGGATGGAGATATTTTATTCTGACGGATATATTTACCTGGCGATTGAAAAATCGGCCCTTAGTGTGTTGTCCATTGTCATAGTGACAAGACTAAAAAATCGATAGATCCTTACTAAGTGGTGTCGATAGACTAAAATATATATGATGGTGATTTCAGACGGATCTACAACATTTATTTAATCCAACATCCGATATTTTTGGTTTCCCTTAAGAAAGAAAACAACTAAAATTGTATAGTTTATTAATCATATTTTAATGACAAACGGGTTTTAATCGCTTAAACTTACGTTTTTATATTATCCTGACCTGACGTTACATCCATGGTCGCAGGCAGACATCGATAATCGTGAAAGTTTAAATGAATAGGTAGGTACATATTTAGGTACTCGTAGGTACTTTTGGAGTTGTATAAACATATTTCACCACTGTCGTATTTTTTTAAATTAGTTTTATATCACGCTTCATACTTTTTAAATCTGAATTCGATTTGTATTTGAGTTAGAGATAAACCAAACGTACATCACTGCGCTAATACAATGAATGTCGCTCTCAATCTTATATGATTGTCATTATAATAAAACTGTCCGATTGGTGTCATACATTCAGCAATGAGATGCCGAGCATTGGTATGTTTACCTTATACCTACTCTGTTTGGTTTGGTGTTTAAAAAAAGGTAAACAATCTTGCAGTATCTTTTTATTGAAAAATGCATATATAAATCTAAACTAGGTACTTAATGAATCAAAAACAATGTAAATCACTGTATTTCCTTGTTATATTATGTATATTTGTCAAAAAATATTTTCTACTCGTAGTTTTCAATAAAAAGATATTGCAAGATTTTACCTTTTTTTAAACACGAAACCAAACAGAGTATAGTTTACACCGGTTCAAACTATAGGGAAACTGTAGTTGTGATTATAATACCATAGTGTCAACGACCGCGCTAAATATTACTATGTTGTATGGCTGCAATGATTGAATGAAGCAATCGCCAAGAGGATAGCAGAGGCCATCGCCGTATTGGACGCGTTTCGATATTCGCCCTTGTGATCGATAGCGATCGATGTATCAATCGTTAGGGCGATCATACACTCACAACGCTGAATTTAAAGTGTAATTTGAGTCAAAGAAGAACCTTTGGTACGCTTTAAATAACTTTTTCACACACACACGCACATACACACACACACAGGCAGTATCCTGATGTCTTCACCCGCGAGGAGCTGGCTCTCAGACTAGAACCATCTTACAAGCATATCATATCTCTTGAGTTGCAGAAGAACCTACGTTAGCTTCTTATCCTCATCAGCAGGGAGCAGAGCAGCAGAGATCGTACGATTTCCAGCATTTTTGGTCCAATATAGTTCAATTAAGGGATATGGTGTAAGTTATTTATACGGAGATAGTGAGTTATGGTTCGTTATTGTCTTACAACGTGTTATTACTCGTTTTAACTTAAACTGACACTTGGATTCCTTTAACTAAACTTCTAGGGTTTTTGGTGAAATGTAGTTGAGTTAAAGGAATCCAGGGGTAAATTTAACTTCCTTCATATCCCTTAAGCTGCTAAAAATGCTGGAAATCGTACGACATCTGCTCATCAGTCTGTTCGTTTGCCACTGCGTGGTAATAAGACCCAAGTAGTTCGTCGGCGATCAACCTTAAGTTACCGTTGGGCAACTATGATCGACAGTTACTTTACCAAAACAGATCTGGGACGATTTTGTTCAGCCGCTCATTCTAATTTGTAACCTATATTGTTGGGCTTAGTGGTGAGTTTGTTTGTAGGAAGTTTCCCATTGTTTGATGGTGTTTATAAAAATATGCGCTTTCATCATTCTCGCTTACATAGTTCATTGTAACTTGAGGAGGCCATAAATGTTAGCTCTGGCCTACTAAATAGGGATACGCGGCCTGTAACCCTGTTTCTCGCCGAGATTTGTATAGTGCTTTTCTCAAACTTGCCATGAAATAAAACGAACTGAATCCGCCGAAAAATATTATTTAATTTTTAAATAAACCAATAGTACAGTATTGTAAAACATTCGCGCCTACTTTTTTTAGGGTTCCGTAGCCAAAATGGCAAAAACGGAACCCTTATAGATTCGTCATGTCCGTCTGTCCGTCTGTCAGTCACAGCCGATTTACTCGGAAACTATAAATGCTACAGTAACGAAATTTGGTAAGAATATGTGTTGTATAAACCGCTACAGGATTATGATACTAAATTGTAAAAAAAGCCATTGGGGTGGGGGCCCTCCATACATGTAACTGTGGGATAGAAAAAAATTTTTAGTTGTATATAAGCGTGTGGGGTATTAATAGAAAGGTCTTTGAAAATAATATGAAGGTTTATAAATCTCATTTTTATTTAAGCAAATCATTTTCAAGATATCAGCTCTCAACGTCTGAAAAATTTGTCCCCCCCCTCTATCTTTTAAATTACGCGATATAAAATTCAAAAAATATATATATTATGCACATTAATAAGCTCTATCAACGATTTTTGGTTTGATTAAATTATCTCCTATAGTTTTTGAGGTAGGTTGATTTAACTGTATTTCTTTAATAATAAATTGATAATGGTACGGAACCCTTCGCGCGCGAGTCCGACTCGCATTTGGCCGGTTTTTTTATCTGTTTGAGGCATCCTTTTACGTGGTGGTATAGACATTAGTACTTAGGGTATTTTTTTCTGTGTCACGATTTGACGTTTCAAAACAAAAGACAGCTTGTTTGCAGTCCTAGGTGTGAAATAAATACATGCAATCTCTTTACTTATATTAGCATATGACACCGCGGATACATGGTATTTCCGGGTTTAATTTAAAGTAAGTAACATCAACATCGTAACAATTTTGAGAAAATAAAAATACGTGTCTGCTATTTTTGACTCCTCTATAACTTATAAAGATCAATCAAATCGAAGTCCGACAGTTGGGTACCTTTCCTTTTGTTAACCACAATACAAATGACGTCATTTATTACGAATTCGTTTTGTGGTAATTTCAGAAACGTAGTTAAGCATGAACATGAACCTACCTACTTATGAAACGACGATTAACTCGCAAGATAAAATAAATACCACAATCATACCTTCTTTCAATGGACAAATGGGTGGATTACTATATTTATTATTCATATATAATTATATTACATACACTCTCGGTCAAAAAGCTTTCCGATAACTCCGTGGAAGTAAAAATAGTAAGTCATAATTAAGAGGTAGTAGTGTCGATTTATGTTTCTTATTTATTTTCAAAGCTGACGATCCTGCACCTAATACAAGTTTCAGTTTTACCCAATGGTTGACTGGTAGAGAATGTAATAAGGCATTAAGTCCGCTATTTGTACTTTTTTAATTAATTGTGCAATAAAGCTTAAGTAAATAATAGAAAGCCCATTTTTCCATACGTTATTGGCGGTTTTTTTTAATACTAAAATTTTGCCTGCACCAATCTATCTAATCATCATTTTATTTAATTTTTGTATTGTATTTATGATTAATTCAGCAAAATTGCAATATAATCTAATGTTAAAAAGGATTCTACATATCCTGTAAATTTTTAAAATTATAACTAACGTGAGACTCAAACATTTTAAAATATTATCCAACCAGGTTACTCACGATTTTAAGTCGATGTATGCTCGACATGTTTCGACCCATTAAGAGGGTCCTCGTCCGAAGTATATGCTCCACTCCGGACGAGGACCCTCGTAATCGAAACATGTCGAGCAATCATCGACTTAAATACGTGAGTAGTCCGGTTCGATAATATCCTGTAAATATTTGAAAACTCTCTTTAAAATCATCCGGTCGCAGTATTTTCTATGAAAAATTACACCAGACCAGTATTCTGTATCCGCGATTGTAGATGTAGATTACTCGAAATAATTTAAATCTAGCAAATTACATTCCTAACATCATCCTTCATTTCATTATTTTGTCGCAAGAAATCATATTTAGTTATTTCCTATCAGTATTAATAAAACCGGCCAAGTGCGAGTCGGACTCGCGCGCGAAGGGTTCCGTACCATTATCAATTTATTATTTAAAAAATACAGTTAAATCAACCTACCTCAAAAACTATAGGAGATAATTTAATCAAACCAAAAATCGTTGATAGAGTTTATTAATGTGCATAACATATATTTTTTTTAGAATTTTACATCGCGTAGTTTAAAAAATAGAGGGGGGGGGGACACATTTTCAGACTTTGAGAGCTGATATCTCGAATACGATTTGCTTAAATAAAAATGAGATTTATGAACCTTCATATCATTTTCAAAGACCTTTCTATTAATACCCCACACGGTTATATACAACTAAAATTTTTTTTCTATCCCTCAGTTACATGTATGGAGGGCCCCCCACCCCAATGGTTTTTTTTACAATTTAGTATCATAATCCTGTAGCGGTTCATACAATACATATCCTTACCAAATTTCGTTACTGTAGCATTTATAGTTTCCGAGTAAATCGGCTGTGACAGACGGACAGACGGACAGACGGACATGACGAATCTATAAGGGTTCCGTTTTTGCCATTTTGGCTACGGAACCCTAAAAATGGCGACAAACGATGAGTAATAAGCGGATCGTAGAACAAGATAAGCCGTAAATATTTCTCCATTGTCTAACTAAATTTAGAACGGTAATCCATCAAGTAAGATAAGAGATAATCGCTCACCATGTTTGTATATTTTTTCCCCTCCTTTTTATAGCTCATTCCTGTTTCCATCAATTTCTCTTTGTTAATTTTACAAATCATTTTAAGCAATCCTAATAAAAAGTTAAAGTGATATTGTAATTTTTACCTTCATTAAGTGAAAAACTGTAGTAATGGGCTGGCTTAGATCGAAAATTATAATTTCCTTACTCCGTGGTACAAGCAAATTTTTAAATTATCCTTTATGTCACTATATTTTTGTTAATAAATAATTTTACTCACAAAAAAAACTACATGTGACGTCACACTAAGGGGGTGTAGTAATTGTGACGACGTGTGAGAAGGGGGGGGGGGCTGGTGAGAAAATCATAAAATTGGTGTGACGTAATTAATGGATGATCCCTTAAGGACTTGAAAAATACATAGGATAAAAAATACAACCGTTGGTTTTTTTAAGTAGTAGGTAATGGAAAGTTTGTCTGAACTACCATATCGGATCCGTTGGATCTCTGCATTTTTCAACCATTTTATTCATAAGCCCCAAAATGGGCTTGTTCTGTAAGTGTCATAGGTACATATTATATTTTTAGGAATTTAAAATGACCCACTTCTCGCACTAGAGCCTAGAAAAGGCACCAACTGTACTAAAAAAAAAGTTTTAAGGACAATTCATATTAAATAGTTTACAAAAAATTCTTTTAAGTTCAGTTTCTATTGTATTCTTGTAATAAAAAAATATTTTTATCCAAATATGAATTAATAAGAGAATCAAGTGTATAGTAATTTTGGAACTTGAGTGTTTTTTACTAGTTAATCATTTCTCATTCCAGATTTAATAGGTACTTATACTTATGTCGATACTGTGGTAATTTGGTCACGGATTCTACATTATAGTAGTAGTAGTAGGAAATCCCAGTGCTACTCATTAACTAAAGCAGCGATTGTAACGTAGTACCAATATAACTATTAAGAGTATGGTGCAAGTTATAAGCACATCGCGGGTTGACAGGAATAAATGGTACAGTCAGCTGCAGAGAAAAGTAGGCCCCCTTGCATACAAATTTGTATGCAAGGGGGTCTACTTTTTTCTGCAGCTGACTGTACATAAGTACCTATTACTCGTAGTTCGTACTCATTGCATGTTTTGAAAAATGGGAAAAGTTTGATATTATGAACCACCGCTTTTTTTTTTCATTCCGAAATAACCGCGTACGAAAAGAAATATTTTAAATAATTCTGTTTAATCGTTTCTAAAATCGTTTAACACCGATCAAGTTTAAATTTCTAAATATATTGTAATTAACTGTCGCTACAAGGCTGACTACAATAAGGTTTTTTTTAATTTCACGCTAATTAGGTATCCCTAAAAGTGAAAA
>JALPQI010024674.1:0-12032 GCA_025490895.1 Thaumatotibia leucotreta
AATTATCGTGTTCGAAAATTATTTTATTAACTCGCAATGGGTCGAGTCGTGACATTTTGTCTACACATCAACAGATTCCCAATACCCAATTGTACAGATTCCTAATACTACAGATAAGAGGTAATACTACAGATATTGTCAGTCCCAATAATACGGATTTCGAATGCTACAAATATCCAACACTACAGATTCCCAATACTACACGTTCCCAATACTACGAATTCCCAACAGGTACTCCAGATTTCAAATACTACAGATACCCAGCTTTAGAACCTCTTTATAGTAATAGCCAAATTTGGAATGCGTTTTAATGTACTGATAAAAAATATTTCGTATACTGTCCAAAAAGAGGAAACATACCGACATGAGAAGTATCTTTCTTAAAATGCTTATGAAAAAATTTTTGTTACTGAAGCCGCCGTAGGTGTCCTCGACGACTCGTATAAATAAAACTTCGATATGTAGAAGACTTGGTATAATCCAATAGGTACTTTGGTTTACAAAAGATAGTGCCAATATAACGGTTGAGTACAAGTGAATGGTATGGATGATGATGAAAGAGTGATTTGCAAGATTTTAAACTACGAGTATGAACGTTATTCTAACTTAATTCTAATTGGCCGCGGGAAAGCGTATGTGGAGCGCTGCTATTGGAGCTTAGAAGAAGCTTCCGAATAGTAGGCGAGCCGAAGGTGCGTTTAGCTACTGCATGAATGTAATATTATATAAAAAAAGGTTGCGTTCGCAACAGTTACAAATTGGTCTACTTTTGGAAGAGGAAATAGAGGACAAAAAACCTTGTTATCGCCAATTTTACTTAGGTATTATCAGGCGAAGCTGCAGTTATCGTGCAAAGCGACAGCAAAGGTCATTGGGCATTTTGTTCGGGCATATGACCCACTGCGTCCACAGACGAAATAGGGCTAGGTATGTTGGTAAATGTAAGTGCTACTGAGTGGTATGAGTCCAATTCTTGCAAGGCATGGGAGAATTGAGGAAAAAAATAAAAACTATTGTATAAACCTAATACTACTTATTAAAGTGTTTTAGTGTACATCAACCACACTTTTGCACAATGCTTGTCAGCATAACCCTGTTAGCGTTATTTCGGCACCAGCCACAGTTCTAGCGAGCCTGGGGTCCGCTTGGCAACCTAATATTAAGATTTAACATAGCACTATTTTTTGTGGAAATGACTGCCAGTTGGCCTTCCAACCCAGAGGAAGAAACTAAGCCGTATTGAGATTAGAGACCGGTTTTCTCACGATGTTTTCCTTCGCCGAAAAGCTAGTTCTGAATATCAAATGACATTTCGTACATACCTATGTAAGTTCCGAAAGACTCATTGGTTCGAGCTGGGGTTTGAACCCAGAATCTTCCAGATTGAAGGACCAACATCTGCTACCCACTACGACCAGTAGGTCACAACCGTTTACGCAATTATACAATGCTGAAAGTAAAAACACTAAAAAGACAATTTCGGATACAAAAAGTCGAATAACTTTTTTTCCCCGGTTGATTCATACGGAGAAATTACATATTTAGAAAAGTGAGATTTAATTATTTATTATAAAGCTAGTTTGGTCTCTGTACGCTAAAAATCATAAAGCGGGTTAAAAACGCCCAATGACCTTTTTCAAATGCCAATTTTTTTAGCTTACATCTCTGTTTTCCTCTAAAAAATATCGTATTCAAGAAGCACAAAATTATCCATGGCAAACGCTTAAATTAATAGAATCAGTTAATAGACAGTCATTCAGCCTCCTATTGGCTGCTCGCATCCAGGTCCTGCCGGCTATCCTACGCAAATCGTCCCTCCACCTTGCCTGAGGGAGTCTTACACTACGCTTGCCGAGACGCGGTGTCCACTCAAGAACTCGTGGGCTATGTCGATCACTTTGGTTCTCTACCGGATAACCTCATTTCTGATTCAACCCGACCTGATTCGGCCCGCAAAGAGACGCCGAGCATAGCCCTTTCCATAGCTCGCTGAGCGACCTGGAACTTGTGGACCAGCCGTACCGTCAGTGTCCACGTTTCGGCTCCGTACGTCACGACGGGTGGAACACACGTATTGAAGTGTTTTGTATGTCACACTGTGGGATCGACGATGTGAAGAATACAATATAATGGAATTCTGTAAAAGAAATCTGTAAAATTGGGAACAATTCTACTCGAGTAGTGTGTTTTTTTCGTAGGTACGTATCAATCTCCTTTAGGCCTGAAAATCTGTAAAGAAGTGGCATTTCGGTCACAGGGCACCGCTTGTCGATATTCGCAAGCATATTGTTGTTTAATGCCAATATGATCAGCGTGGCCCGTAATTTAAATGATTTTTTCCGGAATTGTCGCGGCGTGGATTTTGAAAACGTCGGCGGCGGCGGCGGCGTGGGTCCCGCGGCGCGGCGCCGCCGCGCCGGCGTGGCGCACACCTCTAATCTATATAAGTTCGTATATCATCGCCTAGTACCCAATAGTACAAGCTTTGCTTAGTTTGGGGCTAGGACGATGTGTGTTAAGATGTCCTCAAATATTTATTTATTTAAGGTTTTTAGGTTTCATGTTAGCACGTATGTACGTTTCGTTACAATTTTCCCATCGTCCCAAGTGACGCTGGTTATTTGTCTTTGCATGGCAGTCTTATATTTGATTTGGGAATAAGAGCTTGTTAACAATATAAATAAAATACAATTTTATTATTCAGTGTTTAATACTTTACCTATTGAATATGGTTTTATGCACCATTGTAATTATAAACAAATCAAAACATTTAAAACAAGACGCGCGTCAGCCCTGAAAGTCATGTCCCAAGCTACTAACAATGGCGACGTATGCAGCTTGGGCTCGCCCCACCCGCCCCGCGCCCCGCACACCCCGCACGATTGCTCTGTCGAGACGGCTTCGTCGAATGACTGTATTGGTTTTTAGACTGTGGTAATACGTAGAAGTAAAATCTTGTTTGAAATAATGTATGGGGATGTCACAAATTCGAATTTTTCACATCGTTAATCCCAATTTTAGAAATTGAAAAAAATATATGTTAAAGATTATTAAATTATACATAAAATATACGAATTTGGTAATTGTCGCAATCTCGTACCTATTTTTTTTTTTTTTTTAGAAAATTGTTATCTCATTTTTTTTTGTTTTTTTTTTCTAAAAATAATTATTTTAATTTTTCTAAAAAAAGATCTTAATGTTGCTTACAATATATCCAAATTACAAAGAAATCGGATAAGTACTTTGGCCAAAAAAAAAAAATGTTATTTCTTTTTATGCGTTTTTTTTTCTTAACCTGAAGGATTTGAGACTTTATTTTCGGTGAAAGCACTACATATTTAAAGGTTAATAATCCAGTAAAAGGAAATAATTTTTTTCGCTAAGGGCAATTTTGCCTTTGCCATATTAACCCGGCTATGCCCTTTGAAATTAGTAATACAAAAGAAACACAAAAAGATTCCTTCGAGCCGGATTTGAACCAGCGACCTATGGATGACAGCTGATATCCTCTACAGTCCACCGCTCTACCAACTGAGCTATCGAAGGGATATGAGACGGCTCGAAATTAAGTGTTAGCTGCTCCAGATAAGACGTCATCCACTTTCATTCGCGCTTTCATTAAACCAAACGAACACCCGACGCAGGTATGGTTAATTGCGATGTTTACAAACTATTGAAATGGCGATTGTGTTAATTTGACGAATAAACTTGAAATCAACATTAAAACCACAAATAATCTTAGTTATGGAAGTACTTACTTTAGTGTGTCGGATCGGACACAGTCAGCACAGAACATAAACGATAGGTTCCTATTTAGTATTCTAGTTATGAAAGAATTTCTTAATAACATACAGGGTGATTCATGAGTCATGAGCAGGAGTGAACAGGCTACTACGGACTGTCATGCTGACCGACTTTCACTACGGCGACAACCAATAAATCACCAAAAAAAAAACTCTTAATTATGAGTTAATTGATCCTTAATTGATAGTTAAGTATGAATTAACTCATAATTAAGAGATTTTTTATGCAATTTCTTGGTTGTCTCCGAAGTAAAAGTTGCTCAGCGTGACCGTCCCTAGTACCCTGTTGACTCCTGCTCATGACTTAAGAATCACCCTGTATATGTATACCTAAGTAGTATTCCGCGGTCTTCAGTTTAATTATTTCCTTCTATCACATTTCTGAGTTCGAATAATATTACAAGGTATTAAAAGTGGTGAGGGTCGTATGTGCCCGTAGGATTAGTGAATAGGGATTGGTCTGTGGTGAAATATTAAATCGTCCAAGTGTTCAAATTTCTACTGGTAGCCTATAAGGGCCATAAAGCTAGAACCTAGGGAGTAGAGTAACTAGAAGTAAAAGTAACCATGCCGCAATGATGCCAAATTTGATCGATGGCTTGGATTACACTGATTTGAAGGCTTTCCGGGGATTGTGACTATCCTGCAGATAGACCTGTACTATTTTATTTATTTTATTTTATTTGGCACAGTAACAACATACAAATCATAAACTTATCTATAGATACGTAGAATATTGCATAATCTTGTTTTTGTATGTCGATAACAACCGTGCACAACATTTTATTATACACTTTGTATTTACAGGGTTACTTTAAAGTTGCTTATTACTAAATTGTAGATACTTATGTACATTTCCCCATACCTATAAATATTTTAGATACACCTTCCTGGGGACCTATGAAATTAAACACTCGATAAACAAAAACATTAAATCTCTTAGAGCACTTTTTAAGTACGTACCTAATCCTTCAATACCAGTTTAAAAATAACAAAGCATTGAACGTGGGTACGATCTTCGTGAAGGAGAGTGGCAGGCGGCGCGATGGACCGCGAAATGAAAGGAGTGCCTGACAGGCTGACAGGCACGTAGGGACAAGGGAAGGAACATTGCCCTTTCCCGACGCAGAAAGACCTAAGCGTAGGTATACAACGTTTATCGTTTACATTACATTCCTAAGTAGGTACCTCGAAGTTTCTTTCTCGAATATTTTTTACTCTGGAAGTCTGGATATAAATTTAGGATTAAATAAATGTGATTATTATCGATTTTAAGACCTCCTCCGTCATTTTTTTGTAAATATCTTCCATGTACTGTACAGACTTTCGACCCTCTTCAGCTTTATTGTATAGATTAGGTTCTTACTTAATATAGTACCTAGGCATACTTAATATTAAATCCAACTAATGTCACCAATTTACATACAAAACAAACTATTTTAGTTGTTATAAACAACTTGGGGTGGCTGCTTACAGTTGATATTTGTATTAATTACGAGTTTGTCAGAAATTTTGTAATGTAATATTTAAACGTTTTAAATAAATTGTACAAGCATTACAAATAACTATGACCAATCTGTTCACCAGTTTACACCACCAGAATACGGCACTTAAATACCTACCTAATTACACCTAGGTAAAGGTATTTTAGATAAGTGATAAGCAATGAATGTATGAGATGAGAATAACAGATTCGAACGAAAAGTCACGAGTCCATGTCCATACATTATAATGATCACGTGACTTATCGCTTATCGTATACCATTGCAGAATCGCATCTTGGCTAGGCCTTCTGATAAGATGGGCAGTATTTTATGTATTGATACTGTTTTGGGAGAGATATGCAATGGGAGTAATATTTACCATTGATGAGAGATCAAGAAAAAGCATATAAATTTCGACTCTTTCCAGACCAGTAAGCGGAAAGAAAAATCGAAGCTGTATGCTTAAGCACATTATCTCTTAATTAAATAAGAAACGTCGGTTAAGCCGTTTATTTCTTAGCTGTCTTGAGGAAAGTGTTGCCAGCTCCATTTTACGATTCGCTCCGATGTCGGAAGCAAAAAGATTAAAAAAATTCCGCTAAGTTTCGCCAGACTTTTGTTCGCCCTTGGCCTTCTCTCTAGTACTCCAGGAAACCGGATATATTAAAAAGGTACAAAAATTGGGAGTATTTATGATATAGGATCCGCAAAAGATCCGCCAGAGGCCAAATATTTCCGAAATCGGACCAAAAGTTCCGTACTGGCAACGCTGAGGAATTGCCCCTCTGAGATGTAGGTGCTGCAGCCTGCCGCGGGCGGGCAAATACGGCTGACCTAATTCCGATGGACATTGCTGACACAGTGATACGGAATTGGTGCAAGCTGTGGGATTAACGCTAATGTTATTGGTTCTTTGTGTTGTCGAAGGGTGTGCTTATGGGAGGTTTGCTTACAATGCATAGCGGTGTATTCTGAGGCAATGTTAGTTTTTCTGAGACGATTAGGTCACATCCGCAATAATGCTCGACGTGGTGGGTGGTGCTCTAAAGGGTTGTTAAATTGTTTTTTTTTTTTTTAAAAGAGCGGTGATGGCTCAGTGGTTTAGACGTTTGACTTTCGAACCGGAGGTCGTGGGTTCAAATCCTGACTCGTACCAATGAGTTTTTCCGAAACTTATGTACGGAATATCAGATGATATTTACCATTAGCTTTCGGTGAAGGAAAACACCGTGAGGAAACCTGCATACATCCGCGAAGAAATTCAAAGGTGTATGCGAAGTTCCCAACCCGCTTTGGGCCAGCGTGGGGACTATAGCCCAATCCCTCTCATATATGTGAGGAGGCCTGTGCCCAGCAGTGGAACATTATATGTATAGGCTAAAATATATTTATTTAATAAGGTTCATCTCAGAATAACGCTTAAACAAATTGCTTAATGTAAATATTTAGGTACCATATCCAACTCTGTCAACTGAACAATCGTACATTTTATGAAGATTACAATAAGGACCCCGAATAACTTCCTGCCCAAACAATAAAATTTGTAGGAAACAGAAAAGAATTTAATTTGTTTGTGGTGTCCTTTTAAAAGGCGTCTGGGTGGCTAGAGGTGAATAATTAAGTAATTGAAAGATAATTCCAGTTTTAAGTTATTATTTATGATTGTTGTTCTTATTGTAATGTACGTACAATAATCCCGCTTTAACCTGGCTGGTCAGTCTGCACAATCATAATCGCTTGAACCAAAGGGAATAATCTAAAATTTCTCATGTGGATCACGTAATCAGCCTCGCCTTAAGGGATCTTACAAAGTCACAGAATATCTTGTGGCGTATTACCTAAGTAATGCTGTGTGATATCTCCTGGTCCGATGCATATTATAGTCAGGTCTGCATTTGCATAATTCTAGGAAACAATGATTAACACTAGACATAGACGAGAAAATAACAATGACTAGTCACAATCATCTTATTTACAATAGTCATACCTACTGTTTCACTTGTCATGTAGGTATCTGCCAATTTTTATTTTTAGGAACTAGTTCCTATCACTCGAGATATGGTTCGAAGAGAATAATGCTGTCAGTAAATGGTACAGGCGATGGGAAGAATGATTCTAGAGGTTCTGGGTTCGAATCCCGGCGAGGGCATTATTTGTGTATTTATTTATCACAATTGTCAGCCTTCGTAGCCTAGTTGGTAGTGACCCTGCCTACGAAGCTGGAGGTTCCGGGTTCGAATCCCGGCGAGGGCATTATTTGTGTATTTATTTATCACAAATATTTGTTCCTTGGACATGGCTGTCTATGTATTTAAGTATCTATACAGGGTGTTCGGTTAGCGGTGTCGGAGCTTTTAAGGGCTTAAACTACAATCAATTTCATCGATAAATTACCAAACAATTTTTTTTTGTGCCAACGATAATTAAATGGCGGCCATTTTAAAATTTCAAACAGACGAATACGGGCGCACGTGATATTTCTGAAATTATACGTTTGTTATCGGTCCTATCCTTGCAAAAAAAATCTCGTTAGAGAGCTCATTAGATAAGCAAACTAATTAAGCTAATCATTTGACTCAATTATTTGAACAACAAGGCTAAAAAATTTTTTTTTAATTAAATATAGTAAAAAAACACCTTAATTTTTCACTTAATTTAATTTTGCATGAAAACTAGGTCATTAAGATAGGTTTTTGGTGTTGTTATTTATTAGTACAGTATGTTAGCTAAAAAATAACACCATAATTACAGTTATACCTTAAGTACTTTAGGAATTGTAATTCTGAATTTTGTGAGCACTTGTAATTCCTAAAGTACTTAAGGTATAACTGTAATTATGGTGTTATTTTTTAGCTAACATACTGTACTATTAAATAACAATACCAAAAACCTATCTTAATGATCTAGTTTTCATGCAAAATTAAATTAATTGAAAAATTAAGGTGAATTTTTTAATATTTTTAATTAAAAAAAAATTTTTTAGCCTTGTTGTTCAAATAGTTGAGTCAAATGATTAGCTTAATTAGTTTGCTTATCTAATGAGCTCTCTAACGAGATTTTTTTTGCAGGGATAGGACCGATAACAAACGTATAATTCCAGAAATATCACGTGCGCCCGTATTCGTCTGAATGAAATTTTAAAATGGCCGCCATTTAATTATCGTTGGCACAAAAAAAAAATTGTATGGTAATTTATCGATAAAATTGATTGTAGTTTAAGCCCTTAAAAGCTCCGACACCGCTAACCAAACACCCTGTATGTACGAGTATGTAGCTATTATATATATCGTCGCCTGGTACCCACATCACAAGCCTTAATTGAGCTTACCGTGGGACTAGGTCGATTTGTGTAAAGATGTCCGAAAATATTTATTTATTTATTTAAATATTTGTTCCTTGGTCATGGCTGTCTATGTATTTAAGTATCTATATGTATCTATCTATTATGTATACTGTCGCCTGGTACCCACATCACAAGCCTTACTTAATTAAGCTTACCGTGGGACTAGGTTGATTTGTGTAAGATGTCCCAAGATATTTATTTATAGTCTATGTTCTTCTGCTAAGACGAAAGGTATCGAGTACATAAATCTGGTATGAAATGAAAAAATAATCATTCGTATTTACCAATGAATATTTATTCATTTTACATCTTTTCTAATAGAATAGATCATTAAAACTGATATAAAAACTTACTTTCCTACTCAATCTTGCGTCAATGTAACTAAGTTACTTCCTTGAGTATACTGCATGTTCCTAATACATTGGTAGAAAAGCAAATATGTAATTATTAGCAGCTTTATTTAGAATTTTGTAATTCTAATCGTATTTCTTTTATACAAGCGGAACTCTGCTATACGGCGTTCGAATAAAGACATCAATTTTCTAGTTAAATTGAATTGATTTGTTTGGTAAACGGATTGAAAGCGTGGGCTTAATGGGAGGAAATCGCCTAAAATGAGGTTCGGAAGCGAAGATGGTGATTAAATCCTGTCAAGAGCTGCCGACCAATCGAAGGTCAGGTCAGATGATAATAACTTTACCACAAGGACGACTTGTAATAACGATAAGGAATAAAATATTTATATTCTTGTGATTGACTACCGACAATAGCGTTTATAAATGCCTCCCCGCAATGCGCGGTACCGAGAAGGAGATGACGATCGCGGGGTCCTGTTTTGGACATCTTTTGAGAACATCACCAGTAGCATAAAGCAGGCCATCACGTTTGCTCCAATAAATAAGTGCAATAAATAACCGATACTTTGAAAACTCGTGGTCCGGCTACTGGTCGTTATAGTTACACCTTCAGGTTGTTTATTAATTTATTTAATAGTTACAACATCATTTCCCTCTTCATAAGTAGGGACCTACTCATTTATAGTGTTGTGTTCCTGCTCATTAGTTGAACTTCGAAATCCGAAAGGACTTGGAGTCTTGCAGTTACTTCGCGGTAGCAGGCCTGTGTTGCACCTCAGAGTCCTCAAAATGCCTCGTTTCCGATTAATACAATGGAATATGACTAGTTCAGTAAATCGCCGTTAAATAATTTATATTGTAGCAATTGAATTAGTCCCAGTGAGCGACGTTTTAATTGAAATTGTATTGTACGATTTAATTACTCTCGTTTCCAATAGAAGTTATTAAATATTGGAAAATTGGAAATGGAACTTGCTGGAACAATCGCAGCTTTCCAATTTATTCGTGTGAACAGTTTGCTTTAAGCCCGTCCAATATGTATATTATATGCGATGTGTGTCTGTAGTAAATAGTGTTGCTAAAAAGTCTTAAATTTTCACAAAAGGCTGAACCGGTTACATATAAGAATGTCGTCTTATATGTCACCGGCTTAGCCTTTTTGATTTAAGTATCTAAACTATAGGAACCCGATACTAAACATGTTCCACCATCTAAAACTCTCTTTTACATTGTTTTTTTTTAAATTGAATTAGTCCGTTTCAAAACCAGTTTCTTTCATAGCACTTTCCCCCTATGAAATACTGTATTATACGCAGATGAAGTCGTGGGTAGAAAGCTACTATACTCGTATTATATGTAATATAATACTAATTTACACGCTAAATTACAATCACAATTTATGTTTCTAACCAATCCCCCTAAAAGATCTAATATCAAATACAAGACATCACGATGAAAAACTATCGTCCGATTCCAGTCACAAATTAGTGTGCATATATTTAGAAAAGGCGATCGACAGAGCGTAGGGCCATGAAGGCATTGGAGGGGCATAATTTGCGAGGCTTTGATGTGCCCCAGCGGCCTTGGGGCACCCGAGCGTGAGCTGAGCACCTGTTCGGCAGCCAAGAACTTGACCTTTATTGCAAATGCTCGCTGTTTGGGCCGCTGAGCCTCGTCGACCTAAAATCGACCTAAAGTGCACGCTGCGCTGTTTACTTGATGGCACAAATGGCACAATTTGCTTGGCATTTTATGATCGCGAATGGAGAGATGCAGCTTAGCTCATTATATAATTAGCCTCGATGAAGGTGACGCGCTCTTTAAATTAATGTTAAGACTACGCTGAGATAAAAATATTGAATTTCGTTACTTCTGTTATATTTTTTATATAAATAAATAATCGACCTAGTCCCACAGTAAGCTCAATTAAGGCTTGTGATGTGGGTACCAGGCGACGATATATATAATAGATAGATACATATATAGATACTTAAATACATAGACAGCCATGACCAAGGGACATATATTTGTGATAAATAAATACACAAATAATGCCCTCGCCGGGATACGAATCCGGAACCTCCAGCTTCGTAGGCAGGGTCACTACCAACTAGGCTACGGAGGCTGACAAAATTCGATTTCATGGGTCCTAAAACAAGAATTCGCTATCTGTTATCGTTTCCAAAACCCTGACAACTGACCCATTTCGATGGATCACCCTTTATATGCATGTAGAGTACATATTGTATTAATTTAACGCACACGTACTACGTCACGTACACTTGTAAACTACATGTTTATACCTAATTATATAATATTATAGTGTAGCTACTATATGAATATTTGAATTTTAGTTACACATTGTCCTAAAGTTAGTTATTTTGGTACATATATGTGTACGGACTTACTAGGGTTTATTTTCTTATATTACTTTTCACCCTGTGGCGAATTCAGTACATAGGTACCTACATGCAAAGTAAGTTAAGTAAGCACGCTGAGATTTGAGATAAGTAGACAGAAGCGACGCTTGGCTTATAAATTGAAGCTAAACGTGAGAAATTTAATTTATCTCATGCGAATCACAAATCGACTACCTACATTACCGTTGGGTACCTATATTAAATTTTTCACTTCACCAGCTCGGAAAAGCTCTCTCTTTAAGCTTTGAAATCAATGCGTTAAAGTACCTTGTATTTTTGTGCTAGGGCAAGTGGAGTGGAATAGACTTTAATGGGCTGCTTGGGGAACGTAAACTAACAATTTGTAAAATAATTAATTAATCCGATCTGTACCATGATACCATCCCAAGGGGTGCCCGTCTCTTCGCATAATGTTCATTGTGCAGAAAATGTTTTGGCCGAAACATTTGGCATATTGTTGAATGGCATAATAATCGTTTCGCCGAATTATTTTTGTGCATACACATATAGAAGTCCTAAAGTATGTTTTTCCGAATATTCGTATGCCGATTTTTAAATGATCTAAAATGTAATATTACTAATATTGGTTGTCATAAAAAATATTTCGCATTATTATTAGAGTGGCT
>JALPQI010024675.1:0-12745 GCA_025490895.1 Thaumatotibia leucotreta
CATTCGCCAAGCAATCAACATTTTAAAAGTTTTCAGACATAAATAACTCGGTGAAACGGTTAGTTGCCTTTCACATCGTCCGTCTGCCAACTGAAACTTTCTTTCGTATTTGGCTGTTGAATTTCACAGTTTTAAACAAAGAATGCAATGCAATGGCGCTCTGTAACGTACCTGCGAGGCTGCCAGGCAGGCTGCGGTCGCGACGCCTACCAACTCCCGAGTCCAACTTCATCGCAAATAACAAACAAAACACAAAAAAACTAAAACACCAACGCTAATTCGGTCACATCTGGTCCACTAAAACATGTCGCGGTTCACAAACACAACTCAACATAACTTGGTAACTCAAAATAATACGTGAAACAAATATTTTCGTAAGTTTTGTGCGGCAGCGGTGCATCACCCCCCAACGTTCATGGTGAACTGTCGGCTCGCGGCTCGGATCGTATTGTAGCGAACCGGAGCGAACTCGAAAACTTTGTTCGAGACGCGTGACGTGGGAGGCAGGTAGATTTAGTAGTTTATGCATGCCTACAGTAACCAGTTTACTACCACGATTGGGAGAAAAGTTTCCTGTGCGTAATTTGAATTTAAAAATGGCTCCTTCACTCACTTCGTATTGTCGGTGTTGTTAATTTAAAGTAAATCAGATAACCACTCGGAGGGATTGTCTTCGTAACAATAATGTGTAAAACGAAATCTTCTATATTGAATTGTATTTTTCTAGTGGCAATTGAAATAAATTAATTATGAAAACACAATAATATTATTACGAGTATTAAGACTGCCTCATTTCGACTTGACTTCAATGTGTTCAATGTGTCAAGTTTTTTTTTTATATTTTTAACAATATAAGTATAACGGCAGTAAAAGAGGTTTAGTTTTTATCAATAGGTTTAATAACATAATATTTCAGTAATTTAATCTTATATTAAGCTTAAATTAGGAGTAAATTATTAATGATAAATATAAAACAAAAACATACTACTCTAAATACTACATCATGTACCTACTCTATACAAGAATATATTATGGAAACGATATTTAGTAAAATTCACTTTTTGTCATTTCCTAATCACATCATTTCAACCGGTAGGTATAGGTATAAATATAAGTTTTAACCATAATATTGTATAACTCTCCTACCTACTTCAAATTTATTTTTTAGCTAGTTGTAAAAATATCTTGCTGCACCGAAGGGGGTACATGACTGAGATACATACTCTAATGAAACAACTACAATGCTATGTTGTGCAATAGAATATTATTATTGTATCATATAATATGTATTTATTCATATACATAATTACATCGCATTTAAATGTGACGAAATTAATAAATATAAAAATAAGTAATAGACAACTAGACATATTTTTTTTATTTATCAGGGGAATCCCGAGAATACGAAAATAAATAATGCCGACTAAACCTGTATTTTCGTACCAAAATAAAAAAAAACTTCTACTTTAATTTTGTAGAAAACTCTGAATATTTTTTAGCACACAATTCGCATAAATTATAGAATCTAATCTCTAAAGCTGTAATATATCAGTATCTTTAGTAGTTTTTAGTAGCGCACTAAAGATATCGTCGATTCCGATTCTAATCGACGCGGCATAGATTCTTCATTGATACTAAAAACTAAACGCGGGAACCCGCTGGAGGCAAGCAGCGCAGAACCGGTCATATTGGCGATCATTGGGGGAGGCCTATGTCCAGCAGTGGACGTCTTTTGGCTGAAATGATGATGATGATGATGACTAAAAACTACTTAAAATACTGATATATTTTAATCTAGATTCGTTTCAGTGATCTTCCTTGAGAGATGGATATCGAACAAATTAAAAAAAAAAATTGCTAAATTATTCCTTATGTGGCTTGTAATTCGCATAAAAAAACTTTCATCCAAATAGCATCAAGATCAACATTTTGGATGATTTTTTTCTCTTTATTTTATCTCTTTTTTATTTTATCCTGACGTTTCGGGCATGACGTTATACCCGTGGTCGCAGTAACTCCTTTTCTATAATTATTCACTATATTCACTGAGGAAAGTAGCTGCATTTTTTCTTTTCTTTATTTTTGTGACCAGGATTACGTACTCGTTCAAGAAAGAGAGACGAGACGACTGTAAAATTAGTTGTAATCTCACATCCAATATCCTATTTTACTGCCTAACTTAACAGGCAGAACAGAAACGTCGTAATATGCCCTAGTACTTACACTACTACTTTGATACTGAACATCGTGTATTTTTGAACTTGATCAAAAAGTAGTGCGATGGCTCTTAAATTACGCGACTGATGAGCGCCCTTTAAGACCGGCCCTACCGCGAACTTCGAAATCCGCAAATTTCAAGGATTTATCTCTCTCATTCTAAAGACGCCTTCGTTGCAGTGCATGTTGCAGTGGCAGAGAAAAATCCTCGAAATTTACGAATTTCGAAATTCGCGGTAATAGGCCTGTACTTACAATTATTAGTTCTATTGAAAAGATGTACGACTTAGTAGATCTCGCCATGACGGTCGCACTCAGAATGTCAACCGATTTAAACCCATTTGAGGCGCTGGGTCGCGTTTTATAAAGTTACAATTTACAATTTCGCTGTTTGCCTCTCTAACGCACGCACATATTGGCTAGAAAATGGAGTCAATTATCGACTCAGAGAAACTACCAAACAAAATTAAATTTTCAACTGGCAACATATGTTTTTTTCTTAATAACGGATCTTTGTTGTTTTTGGCATTGATGTTGTATATTATTCAGCCACAGACATTGTTTTATGAAATTTAAGAATGAAAAATATACAAGGTTTGCTTGAAATTATATATTTTAATTCTTATTACATAATAAATACGCAGTTAAGCAGTTACGATTAACTCTCCAAGTTTTTTTATATTACCATCTATTCATAGAAAAAGGTATAGAAGGTAGTTTTATTTTCATTATTTGTTTAAATAATATTTCAACAGTGTATTCTTTTTATGGTTTTACTTATAATTAGACATCTGCGCTTTTTGTTATTCTTATCGACAATATAAACGGAACGTTTCGAAAATGCAAAAACGAAACGCTATTGATATTTTTCTTAAAAAATGGCAGCCTTTATGTCGTAAGCTTTTCTTTTCTATTAATGAAAAGTTTTTATTAACAATCTACAGTTAGTTTATGATGCAAATAGCAGCAATTCAGATGAACAATCGGTTTTACAAGGAGAATATATAGATATTATCAATCGGAGTAACAATGAGCAGTATATATGTAGTAAGTATAATTACGTGGTTATGTTCTTTTCGCGACCATAGCCTTCGCTGGGTCGAGTCGGCCGAGGCGCCGGCGTGGGCTTGCGCCGCGGCGCAATTGACACGCGACATTTAACTTTGAACTTGTTTTCAGGAGGCGTAGACATTACGGAATTTATGCAAATGTTGATCGGTTCCCCCGACGAAAAGGCGACTGGTTCCGTACGAGCTTTAGAAGACAAAGTGGAGATGAGCGATAGCGCCGGGGCCGGGAGCGAGCCGCGCGGGGGCTCCACGGGCATGGACCGCGAGCTGGAGAACACGCGGCGGCTGCTGTGGGGCGAGCAGGTGAAGGAGGAGGTGTTCCGGCGCTGGGCGCAGGGCTTCACGTTCAGCGCCGACGAGCCCAGCGCGCTCACGCAGCAGGAGGGCGGGCCTTGCGCCGCCATCGCGCCCGTGCAGGGCTTCCTCCTCAAGATCCTCCTGTCCGAGACTCCGGGCCACAGTCTGCGTGACCTCACCTCGGAGAAGTGCAACTCGCATCTTGGTCGGGCTGTGTGTACAATTCTAAGCCAGTGGCTTGCGCCTAAGTATAATGTGGCTGTGTATCAACGTAAAAATGAAACCGAAGCCGAAACCAGTGCGGGCAACACGAGCGAAGAGACGGAAACCCTGGAACAGTTTCACCGGCGGATTGAAATTCACTCTTTCCAAGGATTGTCGGAGGTTGAAGCATTCTACACTAGAAATATTCGTGTTTTGAAGGACAAGTATGGAGTGCTACTTCTGTTATATAGTGTGATTCTCAGCAAGGGAGTAGGTGTTGTTGAAGCAGAGCTCTCAGAGTTATCGGACCCACTCATACACTCCACATATGGCTACGGGTCACAGGGACTGATAAATTTGATGCTGACAGGGCGAGCCGTGGCTCATGTGTGGGACCATGACCAAGTAGTTGGGGGGCTACGGCTGCGTGGGATTGAGCGTCAGAATGATATTGGCTTCCTCACTATCATGGAGCACATGCAGTATTGCACTGTGGGATCCTTCTACAAGAATCCGAAACATCCTGTGTGGGTGTTAGCCTCTGAAACGCATTTGACAGTTCTGTTCTCGTTCGAGCGGCGGTTGGCGGCGCCAGAGACGGCGGGAGAGTCTGCCGAGCGGATCTTCCGCTCCTTCGATCCTGAGGGTAATAATTTCATCCCGTCCGCAGCGCTGCAGGACGTGCTGTGCGCTGCGGAGCTGGTGTCGGAGCCCGAGTACGTGGAGCTGATGCGGCGTAAGCTAGACGCGGAGAACTTGGGGATAATCCTGCTGAGCGCCTTTATGGAGGAGTTTTTCCCGACGTGCGAGCGCGGTTGCCCGGACACGTTTACACTGCACCACTACAATGGGCTGGCGCGGAGCAACCCGGGCGGGCGCGTGGTGTACCGCGCCGGCCGCGCGGCGCTGCTGGAGTGCCACATGCGCGCCGCCTCCGCCGACCCCATGCTCACCTGCCTGCAGACCAAGTGGCCCAGCATCGACCTGGTCTGGGATGAGGGCAACTCGCCTTCCCTGAATTGAGCAGCTACATTCTAAAGGACTGTGTCGTGAGTGATCCATACAGACCATAATTTATATGTAAAATATAATTTTACAAGCTTCCCTTCGTTCCGAGCAGTTTTAATTCGTGCTGTGTTCACAGCTAGGAATTGACATCAGACATAGACCTATTTACATGACGGTTAAGGTTTAGCCATAAATATTTTTTTAATAAACACTGTTCAAGTTGTTGAGGGGTTGTTGTCAATGTTGTGCTGCAATAGAATATTGATTTGTATCAGGCTTACCATAGTTTAGGGACACGCTCCTAATGATATACACCATGATTAAATGTAAACAAATTTAATTTAGCCCCGCGTAGAATTAGGTTGTATATAAATGTAATAGTGACATAGTAATAATGGGACATGTTGAAATTTTATGATGATGAGAGGTGATGTGCTTTGTGATCAAGCGAGTGTGGCAGCGGCTGGTGCTACCGATCATTCCTTTTGCTCTGGCACTAGTACTGAGTTGAGTCGGGACTGACAGGGGCTAGCCGCTGGCCGTCTCTGCCTGTTTTGCTGTGCGAATTGCTCCTGCCTGCGACACGCGTTGCGAGGAACGGGAGCGGAAACCTGTATATTGATATTTAAGATGCTGACAAGACATTTGGCTTACTTTCATCATCTTTCAATCTAGGTCAAGTGCTTAGTTAACAAATTATTTGTGTAGGCACTAACTGTTGCGAAAGCGATTGCCAGCTCACCTTTAAACTGGAAAGGAACCTTTATATAACATTGTTATATATATGATTTATGTTTGTAATTCGTTGCTTTATTAACCCTTAAATACATTCTGTATGCCAACAACAAGATGGCCGTCATCTAATTATTATTTTTTAAACTGAAACTTAAAATTGGTTTACATGTTATTTTGTAAGGAAACTAATATTAATTTCATATTTAGTATTGAAATATTGTATAATTAAAATAATTATATGTATTTTTAGGCAAATGGCCTACTTTACTTGATTTATGCGAGTTTTTGGGCTTTGTTATTATTTAAATATGAATATTTTGTTATATATGTATAACAAATAGTAAAGTTTATAACAGATGATAAGTTTTTTATGACATATTTTTTCTTTAATCTGTAAAAAATATGTTTATCTGGTAAACTATGCTGGATTTAAGGGTTAAATTTGTTACAATATGTTGTAAAATGGTTACCTTTCTTCTACATTCCTTACACAGTCATGCTATTGGATTTTATTTGTTCAATAATTATTTCATTTATAGTTCCCACAATAATTCTCATTTTCCATACTTCTGTATTATTCATTACTATTCTTTCATATTTTTCTTTTCTTCTATCACAAAATCTTGTCAGATAAAATGTTATACATTGTGTATATTATGTGTTATATTATAGCCCAAACGATGTTAATGAGCGTATTAAAAAATAGGGTACATTATATTGATGTCTTTAAAATACTGACTTTTTACTCAATCATTCGTACTTTCACAGCACACACCTTGAAAAATGAGTCTTGCTTTTTTTCTATTCAGATTGTCGCGGTTTTAATTATAAATTTATTGACTGACAATAGAAAATAATTCAGACAATTTTGGACATTTTAGACAAATTTTGTTATGATGAAGCGCGAAAGAGTGTAGAATTTACTTGGAGTACAATAAACTTAAAAAGTCAATATTTTGAAGATAGACTTTTAAAAACCCTTGTAGTTTTTATCCAGTGACGATATGTGCGTTCGTAATGTTTGAACTTTAAAGCAAATGGCTTTAAAAAATTAATAACATAAAAATACCTATACTCCACACTGCACTAGTATTTGACATGGTCATTTTTTCAGATGTAAAGGATGCATTGTCTCTTAACTTAGCAAAGTGCTATTGTTTGTCTCTTTCGGTGTTATAAATATGTGTATAAGAGCGAAAGAGACAAACAAGACTCAGAGGTTAAACAGTTGGGCTTATGAATAAGCGGGAAAGAATTTAACCGCCTTATTCATAAACGTTTGTTAACTTAACAAGCTGCTAATAATTGTTTGTCCCTTTCGGTCTTAACAATGTGTCCATAAGAGCAAAAGGGACATACAATTATTAGCGGCTTGTTAAGTTACCAAATGTTTATGAATAAGGGGGTAATTTTTTTTTCTCACTTGGTCCTAAAGTGTACATGTCGAATCTAGTGCAGAGTCGAGCACAGGCCTGCTACCGCGAACAATTTCGAGTATCTGTCTCTGTCACTCTAATGACGCCTTCGTTGGAGTGACAGAAACAAATGCGCGAAATTTTCGGAATTCGTAATTAGCGGTAGGGCTCTTCTACATGACGGATGTAGTAAATATTTAAATTGGTATTTTCACAGAAACGTCCGGATTTGTCTTTCTAGCTTATTTACCTTCAGTGCAATGTACACTGATGTTCATTGTTTTTTTAGAAATAATTTATAATAGTAAATATATTAATGTTTAATTCATGTATAATTTTGTTAAATGTATAAATCTCAATGGAAAGTTTTTTTACAAAATACAAATCTTAATTTAATATTTGAAAATTATAAACCATTGCTTATATATAGGGTGGCCAAGGTTTTGGGTCTCCGAATGGGTCCCCTAGGAGGTTTTTGTGGGTTTCAGAAAGATTGAATTTTTTGCTAGGTGCTATAGCTACATAAAACTACTAAAACTTACACATACTTATTTATAAATATTTCCTAACTTAGCAAGCCGCTAAATATTGTTTGTTCCTCTCGAACTTATCAATATGTCTATAAGACCGAAAGGGACAAACAATACTTAGCGACTTGCTAAGTTAGGAGACGTTTATGAATAAGAGGGTTAATCCCTAAGGGACTTATTCTGTTGTTCAAAAGTCGCTTATTTTTAGGCCACCGTAAATAACTTAACGTTTTGAAATAAAGTTATTCTCCTGCAGTTACATGAATTCGGACATTTCCGTGGAAATACTAAGTAAAGGATTACGGACTAGGTAATCTTCATCAAATATATCGGAGCGGCCACGGTGCTCAAAAATATCTGAACATGGCGCAGACGTCATGGTCATGGCAGATCTGCCCATACATTTGTGAGCGCCGTAGCCACTGCGATATATCCGATGGCGACCGTACTACGATACTCTTGTCAGCATCTTACCAGTAATATTGTGAATTGGTAAATTAAGGGTCTACGCTAGCTTGCGCGGACGCCTGCCGCGTGCGCACGGTCTTGGGGTCCCGCTCCGGACACCGCCGCGGGCCAGCGAGTCCGCGACGGGCGCACGCCTAACTTGGCGCTGAATCCAAGAAACAAGTCCGCTCCGGTGTGCCCGCCGCGTGCGCACGGAGCGGACCCCCGCCGCCCGCCGCGCGGATGAACGTCCGTCGCACGTGCCAAGCCAGTTAGCGGTGTCTATACAATTTCTTTGAGGCGGGCGTCCGTTGCGGTAATCCGCGTAAGCTAGCGTATGCTCTGAATGGATACAGTTTTCCTCGCAACGCTTGAATCGCGAACGTTGATTTGTTGATACAAACGCGGTGGACTAATTGTTTATTATATATTCATATTATTGTCATACGTGTTAAATAGCGCCATTCTAGTGTGACAAAGATTATACCTATTGAAAGATATTTTCAGTTAGTTATAAAAGTGTAACATGCTTTCTTTGATTATATTTGGGTGGTTTTATTTTTTGTAACCCTGTTTTTTTATTGCCTTGGTCATTCACTGCAGTTGCAGACTAACTAAAAGTCTTCGCACATTATAATTTATAAATATTATAACATAAAGACTCAACGGCGACTCGACTCTATGCCAAATATTGAAATTTAAGACCTATACAGGGTGAAATTGAAATCGTGAACCGTAATGTTTTTCAAACTCTAAAAATAACTAACAATTAAATGCCCCACAAGTTCCTTAAAAATGGACATTTATTTTTTTTGTATGTTTTGGGGTTTATGTTTTTGTATTTTTTGGCTTTAGGATATCAAAACGGATTATTAAGACAGATTAAGTGAAAAATATAAATTACCTCTTCATATTGAAGTAACTAAAACGCCAATTTAAATAATGTAGTCCTTATAATTTCTTAAAATCACCTTAAAAATTAGAAAAGGCCACAAAAAAAAGCCAAAAAAAAATCATGACCATTTCTAAGTAACTTGTGAAGCATTCAATTGTTAGTTATTCATAGAGTTAGAAAAACATATTACGATTCACTATTTAAATTTCACCCTGTATATGTCATATCGCCGGCTGACGAGCAAAACTCACTATAAAAACTCTCACTACTCTTAGCAACCTCTTATGTCAGTATTAAGTCAGAACTGAGATAAGAGCTTTATTTCAAGTAGGTATTTGTTACTTAGTGAGTTTTGCTTGTCAACTGACGATATCATGTTCTAGGTTTAATTAAAATGAATGATATTAAAGAAGTGTACGACGGACGAGTGGTCTACGCGTCGTACACTAAATGTCAACCCCGACACGTTCGTCACACATTGACCACACGTTGTGCACGCGGCGACTGACGTTGACGATTGTGAGTGCCGTGTATCGAACAACTATTTGCATTGCCCACTTTTGTCCATTGACCAGTTGTCTACTCATCGAAAGTGAGTAGATTTGCTGCCGCGTTGGCGTGGAGTTGATATAATGTGCGAAGACCTTTATACGGGAATTACACTGCGTCTTTTGCCGCATGCAAACAATGTCGGTTGCTTGGCAACGTCATACTATGATTCGGCAGTCCCATTAGGGTGCGGCTCC
This sequence comes from Thaumatotibia leucotreta, assembly GCA_025490895.1. Lineage (NCBI taxonomy): Eukaryota > Metazoa > Arthropoda > Insecta > Lepidoptera > Tortricidae > Thaumatotibia > Thaumatotibia leucotreta. The sequence continues at coordinate 9,565 of JALPQI010024675.1, forward strand.
ACTGACGCGAAGCGGAGCGGAGCTGTGGGAGCTCGGCCAATGAGACCGCATCACACTGTTTCGAATTTTGAATTTGAAGAATGTAATTGGTCAATTTTGCACCGCTCCGCGTCAGTTGAGCCGCACACTAAGGCACTGGTCTCACCGCGAGCTACTAAGCTATGAACTATCGGCTATAAACACGAACAATAGATACGCACTCCCATGTAAATAGGTACACGGCGATACTCGCCCGGCGGTGATAGCTGGGCGAGTATCGCCGTGTCTCTTTTATTTACACGGGAGTGCGTATCTTTTGTTCGTGTTTATAGCCGACAGTTCATAGCTCAGCAGCTCGCTTGGGACCAGTGCCTTAGGGCCTACGCTTGCTGGAGCGGACGCCTGCCGCGTGCGCACGCTTGCGGGCCCGCTCAATATTAAATTCTGCCAGTTAGCGCCGTTCATACAATTTCTTGTTAGACGGGAGTCCGATTCAGGTAATCCGCGTCAGCTAGCGCAGACCCTTAGGCGAACGACCCAGTGTAGTTACCGCTTTAGTCCAAAAAGTCAGACAGTCAAATTAGTCATAGACGCCAGGCCTAATGAACTAATATTAGTGATAGATAAATAAATACACAAATAAATGGTGCTCTCGCCATTATTCGAACCTCGTAGGCAAGGTCACTACCAACTAGGCTACGCAGGCTGACAAATACACGGTGCTCGTGAGCATTCCGAAAGATTTTAATGCTAAATTCCTGACCATATTTAGAGTATTTCATGTTAATCAAATTTCCTGGATTCGGCTTGGTTCCAGAGATAATTAACCTTTTTTCGAAATAAGTTTTTCAACGTAACTCGTCATAAAACTTCTTTTTGATTACAATGCTACCATAATGAGCTCTAATATTACCACACCTTTTGCCTGACAATCAAAAAATAAGAATAGACTCGACAAAAAATCAATTAAAAAATTAATTATAACAATTGTTGTCATGATAAAAAGTATTGGAAATGTTAAAAAGTATTCAAAAAGTGTAAAAGAATTTTTTTTTTGTGGAATTTGACATTAGGTCTCATAATTTTTTTTTTTTATTTTGATGTCTAGAATGCATAGTTAAAATCCCTCGCAATGCTCGCAAGCACCGATACCGATATATATAAAAACTAGAACAGTAAAATCTTAACGACGACACAAAAAGCTGATTTAACCTTTGGTGATATCGGCCGTCAGTTTGATCTGATAAAACATTCATAGGTAACACATGGGGTGTTATCGATTCTATTAAATTAACATAACATGTCAAGTATGAAGGACTTATTGTACAAACAGCCACACTTAGCTATACCTACATTAGTGTACCTTATTACAAATGGCATAAGATCTACTGATATAGGTAGCTAGTGTGCGCTATGTATGATACAGTCAACGCCATATATATCACTATGGTTCAGGTGCCAAAAATATATTTACACCACCTGAATGTCAAGGCAGTAAAGTCTTGTGAAAATATTTTTACACGACCTTAATGTCAAGGCAATAAAGTCGTGTAAATATATTTTAAGCACTTAAACCGTAATCATAACTTTGACGCGACGCCGGCTGTACCGAGTACTGTCACCTTCAGACTTATCGGCGCGGAATTAAAATTGAACACGCACTCTAACCCCATAAAAATACTAAAAAAGGAGGCCTTTGTGAGCACCCTGGGTAGCGTTTTATAGTTACATTTTACAATTTCGCTGTTTGCCTCTCTAACGCACGCACATAATATATTGCCTTGGGATTGGGCCGAAATTTTGTAATATGTATACATTTTGGAACGTATGTCGAAGGAATAAGGATCAAAACTGTATACATATTATTAGAGCCGACCGTACAGTCAGGGGCATAAATGTATATACAATTTTAGACCTTATGCTCCAGACATCAAAGAAAAAGTATATACATATTTTTGCCCTTGACTGTACATCGCTGCCCTAATATTACAAGGTTCTATGTTGCACTTTTATCAATTTGAACGTTGTCACACTGATACTTAGTTCAAAAATAACTCCGAAAATGTAACATACTGCGACCATATATAACATGTTTTTCATCACACTTGCTGTGTAAGCGCGCCATTGCTTGCATGCATAGCGGGAGTAATAGAAAAGTGAAATTCCCTAGGGAGTAATAGAGACGTCAGAACGTCATTTAATAATATTTTGTCTTAAAACTTAGTTTTTTGTCGGCAAGTGTGATGGCCGTGTGGTGACGGCAGTAAGAATACATTTGTCACCACCCCAACTCCTCCTGGGTCGCGTTTTATAATGTTACAATTTACAATTTCGCTGTTTGCCTCTCTAACGCACGCACATATTGGCTAGAAAGAGAGGCAAACAGCGAAATTGTAACTTTATAAAACGCGGCCCTGCGGGTGTCGTAAGAGTTGACTAAGGGATTGAAGTGTCACTGACAATTATTTGATAAAAAAAAATTATGATGGGCAGCAGCGTCATCATAGTGGACACATTATGCCAGCCCGCTTGCCCAGCGTGGCGATTATGGGCATTTACCTCCTAATGCGTCTATAGGTACGCATAGTTAATAGGAGAGGCCTACGTCCAGCAGTTTACTATTATAGGCTGATGATGATGATGATGATGTGATGAAAAACATTGTATGCATCACGGTCGGTAAGCGGCGTCGGGCTTCTAACACTCGTTAGTAACTCCGTAGGTACTTACCTCCCTTGAAGCACAATGTACTATTACTATACGAAATATCACAAATTTAATCCAAATAAAATTAATGAATGCTATTAAGGCGAGGTAAGCGTAGAATTCCCGTTGGTTTTTTTCAGTTTTCTTCATAATACTACTTCCTTATGAAGTAAAACTTATATATGTTACATTTGAGAACTTGATCTATCGCGCATTGATTAGTATTAAGTATTTAAACAAACTTCGCCCTATAAAAAACGATCCCAAACATAGGTCTAATCTCTCCATGAAAACTCATTTTGCTAAGAAACTACATAACTTTACCAAGAAAAAAATATATCAGAAGAAACGTCAAAGTCTGTGTCAACGATTAACAAGAAGAAATCATTAATATTGTAAGAATTACATTTCATCTTACAAAATATGTGAAATTATTCTCCCGGATCGCTCCTGCTGTCATCTTTCAGTCCCAATCGGGACCTGTTGGAGGGAGGAC
>JALPQI010024676.1:0-10838 GCA_025490895.1 Thaumatotibia leucotreta
GTCGGGTAATCTTTCGTTACGGAAAATATAAATGGGTGTTTCTATCATTTCGTGCAAATCATATGTTTGCTGAAATAAAAAATAAACTAACTCCTAAATTCATTTCAAATATTTTTTATATGTTGCGTGAGGTTCATAGGTATACTTAGCATCTAAAATTAATTCTATTATTGCAACATAAAATATATAAATAAAATATAAACATGCTAAAAACTCATTACCATCACCGGTCACAACCTAGATTTACAGATTTGAGAGCGAATTACATAACTATTACATGTACTACTTTGAATCAACCACTTAATTTAGATGAAGTATTTATAAGGGAATGAAAGTTTAGTGGTTTAACAGTTTTAACACTGAATATTTAAATCCACTGCAGCAAAATCTTTTTGTCAAGGTAATAATTTCATTACCATATATATAGTTTGCAACAACGGAATTGGCCAATAGGCATTACAAATGTTATTCTATACGAAGTTCCCTCTGTCCGCGATCCCCACCTCAGTCGGCTAGTAAACAGTGAACAAGACGGACGTGTGCCATTTTTTTATGAAAAAATATATCGCGGCGGAGTTTTAGATTTGGTACAGTTTGTTTTCATTACCATTTGTACTGTTATGATATAAATTTTTAAGTGTTTTATTGAACTGTGAATACTTAAATAATGAATATTCTATTCGAATGCTTAGTGAATGAATGGACCTGCAATTGCATTTATTTTTAAAGAGTTTATCTAGAAAAGGTAAGAAAAAGTCATTACCATTCTTGTCATTACCGTAATTTACTGTTAACATACTAAAGAGAATGGTAATGAACTAAAAATTATGGTAATGAATTTCAGTATTAAATTCTTGCCACCATCTTATGTTAATTACCATTCTCGTTTTATATCATGCACCTGATTGTTGAAAGTAACAAGTAATATTCAAAACTACATTTTCAGTAGGTATATTCCAAATATAACAAGTTATTCATTAAAAAATCTCAAAATTCAAACTGAAACTTTCGACTACGTTATTTCTTTTTTTGACCTATCATTACCAACATCGCATTTTCATTCCCATATTCTATACGTCATTACCATTTCTTTTGAAAAAATCTTTTGTTCATAAATCGGTCAATTTTGCGTACAATTGAAAATGTTTTATAGATTAATGTTTCTTTTTCGTAAGTCTTACCATTGCCACAACAAAAAAATGAAAATAAAAAATTCTCCCAAATTCACCCAATTTGCACGAAATGATAGAAACACCCAAATATTTGATGCCTCTCATTACGTATGGTTGCATAAACTAGGTACTGTTTATTTGTAAAATTAGTTAAAAAACGAGTATATTAGTCTATCTGGCATACCGATTTTAATTATATTCTCAACGTACAAAAAATAACGAAGCCAATTTTTGATTAAAAATACAAATATCCATTTCATTGTAACAATGTCGATTCCTCGTAATTCCTGATCTGGGGCTTAAGGCACTGGACTAACCGCGAGCTACTAAGCTATGAACTACTATCGGCTATAAACACAAACAAAAGATACGCACTCCCATGTAAATAAAAGTGACACGGCGGTGATAGCCGATAGCTAGGCGAGTATCGCCATGTCTCTTTTATATGTATACAGGGTGAATGACATGAAGTGTTACCAATTTCAAAGGGCTGCGATTTTTTAGTTGCAACTATTTATTACTATAAGTAAGAAAAAACAAGAAAAAAATATTACATTTTGTGATTAAATTTACTTTTAGACAATATGACTACCTTTTGCCTTCACTATGGTCTTCACATGGTAAAAAAATACTTGCTCGCAGCACGTTTATGACCACTGGGTAGTGGTATGTGCCAGTGAAATACTCGTACGATCGCTTTCTTCATTGCTCTTATACTAGCATGTTGAATGACTGCTATCACCTTTCTCTTCAAAATAGACCAGATAAAAAGTCCGAAACTCACTGTACTGGAGAAATGACACGTTTCAGCCATTTTTGGTTCTTACGAGCTTTATAAGCCTAAGCACAGTTTCGTTCTTATGTTTGCGGTATACAACCTAAATGTTTGCGTGCCTAAGACTTCAATGCGGAGTCCAAAACATGTTTCCGATAATAAGCCGCTATTACTTTGGGACTAGACTTAATAAAATCTTCTTGGTAACACTTCATATCGTTCACCCTGTACACGGGAGCGCGTATCTCTTGTTCGTGTTTATAGCCGATAGTTCATAGTTTAGTAGCTCGCGGTGAGACCAGTGCCTAACTTGGATGAACATCTCCATATCCAGCAGCATTTCAATATTATCAGTGAAATGGCGGGAAAATCCTAGGCTTAATTAATAAACTGTTAATACTGGGAATCCCTTGTATTGTAATGTATACCTTCCTCAGTAGAATTAAAAAAAAGTGAACAAACCTAATGCATTATGCCATAATCACGCACTTTTAGAACACATTATTGGTTTTGTTACCAACCTAAAACCTTAAACCTTGAGTTCACATACATTTTTAGTTAAAATTATAACGACAATTTATATATGATTAAATCTAACTAATCTACTTAACCTAACTATATTATTGATATTTATTTGTATTTACGTAAAAACATATCTGCGAACCTATTTCACGATGTGTCAAAGACGCCAAATGCTACGGAAAGTCGGCCATATTTTTAGATTCTACTGACGATTGGTATACGCAGTAATTAATCTCCTTCGTAATTATGTATATATTTTAATTAGGCCTTTAATATAATCGTCGTTCGTACATTCGTAATTGTAAACTTGTTAGAACGTGGCAGCTACGACGACAAACGATTAGGGCTGTACCATCATAAGCTTACATGCAAATTTATCACTGTAGGTAGATAGATATTGTCGTAGGTGTTTGGTACCCGCTACAGAAAAGGTTTAAGGTAGCTACGTCGTAGCTCAATGATCGTAGCACTCCTTTTAAATGGTCTTGATTAAACAGAGCATCCCAAAACTTCGGGACATGAAGGCAAAGTACGTACCTGGATGCTTAGCCAAGTTGCTAATCGCTAACGTTTAGTAGCGTATTGTAGTTTTCCCCTCACTAGCTCGTAAAGTGCTCGTTTATCCTTTAATACGAACGTGTAAAAACGCATATTATTCACTTGTGTGGCAAAGTAATGACCTTGGTTTTGGAATAACAAAACGTAAAATGCTCATGGAAATTGTTCCATATTAATGATAATTAAATAATTTGTTTGAGAATTTAGTGTAAAATACAAACCTTTGTATAATATGATGATTTTAACATATAAATCCTAAAATTCCATAAGTAACAATTGTTTTAGTGAATAATGATAAGATGACTAGATGCAATCACAAAACGCAGAAAATGTCAACGTCAACATTGTCAAAGAATATTATAGGTTATAATCTTTATTTACCGACTCGAACACGCATAAAAATAGTAAACTAAACTACTTTCAGGGTGTTCTGTTATAATTTTGTAAAAATAATGAATGAGAATGATTTAATAATGCATTGGCGTTGGTGTGCAACTACAGGAATGTGTTAAAATCGTGCTGCGTTTACTTTTTCGTGCTAAGTTTACTGCGACAAAATCTTGCATTAAATATGCATTTGGAAAATTATTATCACTAAGCCGATGATTATTGTAATGTGAACAAATAATTACCTTTTTTGAGTTTCCTCGCTATAGTGAGGGGAAAAGTTTTGTGTTACACACGGGTGTATGTGTGTAAATGTATTTTACTTCTCGTATGTTAAAACACTCACTGCGCTCAGGATTCTATTTTAGAACCACTCGATTCGCTCGTGGTTCAACTATAGAATCCTTTCGCTTGCTCGTGTTTCAATTTCATACTCGCGGGTAAAATACAACTTTGCACCCTTGTATAACAAATAACTATTCCCTCTCTGTCGCTTTTCCATATTAGTGCGACAAAGACTGCCTTTCGTTCACAATCGACGATTAAGCGTTAGCGATCGGCAACTTGTCTAAGCACCCTGAAATATCGTAGAAAAAAGTCTTCATATTATTCTTAAAAGTTAGTAATTAAATTCACAGATTTTCTCAAAAATACTAGTCTCGTCTGGAAATCGAACGGACCCAACTGAAAAAAAATAAACTGCTCCTGTTTTTATGACGCCAATCGAGAGCATGCACCTAAAGTAATAATTCTTCTCAAGTATCATAGTAGGTACCTTAAAAGAAAGGAATAGGGAAAAATACTAAATTTAATAGTTAAATTGCAAGAAAAGTATTTATTGCTGCTCGTCATACCCCTAAAAATAGCTACTTTTTACACAAAATCTATGAAAGTATAGGTAATAGGTAACAATCGCTGTTAAATAAAAACAAGATAAGGTCTGTTTGTACCAAAAAGTTCATTAACAAGTTTTAGAGTACTTTCTCTTAATGTCCCGTAGTCTTGAGACACCCGGTATTTTTTTATTGTAGGTTCATTGAAAAGAAACAGGTATCTGAAAACCGCAAGTTGGTGCTTAGCACAGGATGAGCTAGGCCGCTGATTTCGTCACTAAGCATTTTTCTCTTTTACTCTAACAAAGAAATCATTACTTTCGAAGAATTTCGAAGTTCACAGTAAGGCTGAACAGCCGGTTTAAAAATCTATATTTCAGATACAGGAAAACGATATCCAGTTATACAAAAGGATATTCCTAATGAAGAAAATCCTCTAAGAAATGGACATTAATTTCTGTCTAGTGTAATGTTCGTAAAGTTAGAGTAACTAACAAATAGTTATTATATTTTTCTATTAGTTAACATACGAATGTATTCTGACAATTTAAGGCCTTTACATCTCTAGTAGTATAGCCTCGTAAGGCCCATTCTATTTTTAGGACAAGTGAAATAACGTCCCAGAGTCCTAAAAAAAGGACATTTAATTTATAATTTTGGCACCTACAAAATAAAATTCATTTACTTTGAAAAATACGACGTCATGGGCCCTTATGAGTCAATTTTGTTGTCCTAAATATAAGACGTTGGGCCTTACGAGGATAAATATACAGGGTGTATTCGATAAGTGTTTACAGGCCATAATTCCGTAAATATGAGAGATATCAGAAAACTTTTAAGTGATATCGAAAGTACGTTACCCAACGAGTAAAATGTACTAATAGATTTTTCTAAATGGATGAAGTAATATTAAAAATAGTAAGTTAAGACGCTCCAATACATTTAGTATGACGACTTACAGCCTTAAAGAATGTTGGGTGTCGTAAGAGATAAAACTGTAAGAGTTTGGTTATTTGTTCGAATACAATGTAATAAAATAATAATATTACCGTTTATAAAATAATTAATCTAACATTTATTTATAAATGAAAAGTTTGTTGTCTTTGAATGAAACCTACTAAATGTATGAAAGGGTTCGAAGTAAATATATGGGATATTTCTGATTTTATTTCAAAAAAGTTATTAATGTTATTTTACTCGTTGGGTAACGTACTTTCGATATCAGTTAAAAGTTTTCTGATATATCTCTCATATTTACGGAATTATGGCCTGTAAACACTTATCGAATACACCCTGTAGATACATAATAATATTGTGAACTTTTTAAATTAGAATTATTTTTGTTTATTATTATTATCCTTTATTTATCTCTCTTTTTTATAAAAATGACAATAAAAATCGTTTTTTTATGTAATAAATTGTTTAATGCATGTTATTTTAATAAGAAGTATTATTATACTGTTTTGAAAAAATAAGTCCACCTGAATGTCTTACTGGTTCTCCTCAAGAACGGTGTAGGGTTAGAACCAGTAGTACATTTTTTTCTCTCTTGATAGTGTCAAACGATTCGAAAATGCTTATTATTAGGCTTACTTGAATAAAGAATAGTTTGACTTTGACTTTATGCAAGCTTCTTTTTAATTATTATATAAATATGCTTCTTTGTTCAAAAAAAATATTGGGGCAAAGTTGCATTAAATTTTGTAATTTGTTTGTCTACACCCTGCTCTGGGGTCACAGTAACGGTTTAATGCCTTTTTATTCGTATTCAGACATTTTCATTATCAAAAGGTTGAGTGCGCTGCGTTTGTGTCGTTTTCCACAATTTCGTATCGCTTTTGAATAGCCCTGTAAACGACCTTTGTTAAAACCGGTCATTTACTCGTACGATCTGCTCCATAAATATATCAACGATTGTCACCCCTCTACCCTGGACATAAGTTCTGAAACGTATATAATTTTTTACACTCCATATATTTCCACGGCATTGTGTAATTGGAATTTTATAATACTATTTCACAAAAGAATGGCTTATAAAGGCTTATTGTATGATATTCTATTAACTGATTGGTTCACTGGCTTATAAATAAATGTGTTATTTCATCGTGATTATTAGGCTTAGGACTTTTCATAGCATATCGTGGTTCTAAAATCCTTGGAGCCGCTATGTATAAAGTTTTTGAAGTCAAAGTATATTGTAATATAAAATATAATGATTTATACCTACTGTCACACACATCGTTACTGAGTTAATTTAAATTTAACGTAATTAATTTTGATAATCGAACTTGATTTCATAAAAAGTGCATACGAAATTTAGTTACCTTACAAAAAAAAACATAATTATCACTAACTTTTACCTGCAGATGTGTGATGTACGTGATAAAAAAAATCAAGCTTTCAATATAAATTTACTTGATGCCACTCAGCCGAATAGCTTAGGAGTAAACGTAAAGTCAAACTTACACAATTTTTTTTTCCAAGACACCCAATTGAAAACCTTCTTGGCTTATGATCGGACTAGTATCTCCTTTCAACTCTAAAGTAAGGAGAAGAAGGTGCATAGCTTCCTGTTAAAGATGGAATCTTCAAAAATTCTCGAAAAAAAAAACCACTTTTTTTTAAACGTTCGTAGCTCACGATTGATGCGGCTGGGCGGTTACTGCATACTAGCGAGAGGGGCGGAGTGAAATGGCGCCATGCATAATATAGCCAGTGAGTAAAAAAATACTATTATTTCAGTAGTTATTGCGGTCATCCGATCTTAGCCGGGGCCGGGGGTATCTTAAGTCGTATAAGTCGACAAACGTCAGTTTTGTTTTTTGTTCGGAAGTTACATGTAATTTATACGAAAGATTCGAAACTTTCGAGAAAAACAACATGATACTTTCGCCATTTTCATCGCTATAATTAAAATTAACTCAGTAACGATGTGACAGTAGGTATAAATCATTATATTTAATATTATATACAATACTACTTTATTATACAATAATACTTTGACTTTGACTTCGAAAATTTTACACATAGCGGCTCCAAGGATTTTAGAACCACGATATGCTATGAAAAGTCCTAAGCCTAGTGATTATCCAGAAAAGTATTGTTAATCCAATGTGTTGGACAGAATTTTAACCTTATGTTTTTACATTTATTTTCATGAGGCATTGCTCTACACCACCTGATCGTAAGTGAAAAGTAGAGCCCAAATCGCGGCGGCAATGAACAGGAGACCAGCAGTAACCACGAGTAACTTGGACACAAAGTTTTAACAAATGGGAATACTTGTTTAAATGATTGCCTAGATACATAGTCACTAGATAGGTTTTACAATAGCACGTATACTTTTTAAAACTGTTCATAGACCGTAAAACCATGACAGTAAAACATTTTGCTTCCAAGTCTTCAATTTACCTGAAAAAGTCAAACTGAGACTTTGGAAATGTCGGTGCCGATTAGGGTACGAATAACTGGTTTCATATTTCTCTTTTGATGCATATAACTTATCTAATGACCTATGTATATAGCGTGCTGTGTATACCAACCATCAGTAGAATCTGAAAATAAGTAAACATGCTTAGAAAAACTTGCATTATCCCATAATCACGCACTTTTAGAACACGCACTTGGTTTTAATTGCTAACTTAAAATCCTAAACATTGACACAACAGTCACATTATTAGTTAAAATTATTGATATTTATTAGTATTAACGTAAAAATACATATCCGCCACGTGTTTGACGATGTGTCAAAGACATCCTCGAAAAAAACAGCTTCAAAAAATCAGGGCAGATTCACACCTTATTCTGTTTAAAGTAAGGTGGTTTTTCTTACTTTAATTTTAATTGACTAGACATGTTCTTTCCGCGGACCCTTCAAATGCTATGGAAAGTCAGCCATATTTGTTTACATTTCTTTTAAATTCTACTCACGATTTTTATACTTTGTATAGTAAAATAGCTTCAAGAGAAACCGTCTTAATAACGGTTTAGACGCCAAATAGTCAAAAGATCGATAATTACATATTTGGTAATAATAGGCATCTCTAGGATACCTATGATAATAAATACAGTCTATATTAGATATATTATATCGGAGCAGGTCTCTATTGACATAGGGTTAGAGTGCTATTTTAGATATTTTGAATCCCTTGGCAAATGTACCTACCTAGATACGCCAATTGGCTATGTAAAGTTTTCTGAAGGTATGAATATTATATTTTAATAAGCCTATAGAATACTTTCAAATAAAAATATTTCGAACATAGTCGGCCCAGCCGTTTTTGAATAACTACGGAACCCTACACTGATCATGGCCCGACATGCTCTTGGCCGATTTTTTTAATTTGATCGATTAAAGGATTTATTTCCATTTCATTGTACTTGTTACAGACGAAAACATTACGCTCTCTTCAGCCATAAATTTGAACAAATGTCATCTCGCTCACTTAAAAAATATTGCTAACAAATTATAGGACAAATAAAAAAGCCTCATTTTCGTTAACCTTAAGACGACGGCTATTAGAGAAAAATATAATATTTATAGCTTCAGAAAACTTTACATGGCCAATTTTTATTATCTTACCTACCCTGCTAAATATTATGAGTACATTTAATTCAATTAAAGTCACGTTTCAATCTATCAATCAACAATTGAATATCATCTAATTATCGTATTTGGAGTACAGTTGCAATTACACATACGATCAGTGGATGATTAATATACAGTTATCGACGTCAGTAGGGATGAATTACTGAAAGCATGGACTTGCATAAATGAATATGTGTGTTCACAACCTAATTGCCATTATATTTGAATTTTCAGGGCTAACACCGTGAATTTGGGTTACTTTGCGCCAACGTAGCCTTGCACATCCAGAAAGTCTATTTAATTTAAGTTTACATAGCTAAATTAAATTATGGAATGCATTTATTTATTTAAATAAGTAATTTAATTTTTTTTATTCAGTGTGCAATGTTACACCCTCCTACACTGAAAAAAAAATTTTCCAAAGTGACTTGCATGCATGCATGCATCAACCTATGATAGTCCACTGCAGGACGTAGGCCTCTCCTATTAACTACGCGCTATACGCATTAGGACGTAAATGCCCATAATCGCCACGCTGGGCAAGCGGATTGGCGATCGCAGTAATGTGTCTACTATAATGACGCTGCTGCCCATCATCAATCTTTTATCAAATAATGGACAGTGACACTTCAATCCCTTAGTCGACTCTTTCGACACCCGCAGGAGGAGTTGGAGTGGTGACAAATGTATTCTTACTGCCGTCACCACACGGCCAAATTACCGAAATCATGGACTTGCATAAATGAATATGTGTGTTCACAACCTAATTGGCATTATATTTGAATTTTCAGGGCTAACACCGTGAATTTGGGTTACTTTGCGCCAACGTAGCCTTGCAAATGTAGAAAATCATTACGTAAATAAATATTTGAGTTTAGCCAGTTTATTTAATTTAGATTTACGTATATAAATTAAATTATGGAATGTATTCATTTATGGAAATAAGTAATTTAAAAATATTTATTCAGTGTCCAATGTTACACCCTAGGCCAAAATACCCTCACACTAGGTTTACTTTTTGAAATTATAATTTAAATTACGATTACGGCAAAATTATGAATAGGTACCGTGCCTACGTAAACAAATTCAGAAAGAAATTAGACAGATATTTAAAAACTCATTTCGTATTAAAATATTCAGAATATTTGTACTATTTATGTTTTTACTCAGAATCACGAGATCTTTCTCGATTGTAACAGGATAAAAAGTTTCAATGTTATTTCATTCTGTTTCAAATAAACTCCATTGGGGTAAATAACGATGAAAGGACATAATTTTTTTTTGAAACTTTGTGTTTCTTATCATTGGACAATGCTCATGTGATGCTCATCAAATACAGGTGGATTTATTGTACGGCATTAGTTTATTTATTTTCATCACACCTGTTCCGTAAGTGCGCCAATACGCTGCGGTGATGCGGGCCGTAGGTGCGGTCAGTACGTCATACGTAGTATGCCGTTAAGGATTTTCATACAACATTACGTCGCACTAGCGGGGTCCGGCGCACGCCGCGCGCCGAGCCGAGATTTCTTTTATGAAAATGATGAAATTAAGTCATCCCTGATTTAGACCATTTTAAAGTAGTTTTGTGAAAATATATTGTTTTATTTACTTTTTTGCATCACAGGTGTGATGAAAAACATTGTGTGTGCCACGGGCGGTAGGTACAAGAATTACGAACTCGTGTTAGAATTAAGCCCTCGCCTTCGGCTCGGGCTTGAATTCACACTCGTTGGTAATTTCTTGTTTACCGCCCTAAGTACACAATGTACTATTTTATTTTAGTCTGCTGCGACCATAAAATATAGGTATAACATGGACGTCTAATGCCAGCTCAAAAATGCCCCCAAAACAATTGTTCAATGTGCCAAGATGGGCAGGACATAGCGCTTTTCTTTCTTTCTTTCTTTCTTTCTTTATTGCACCATGGTAAATTACAAGATGGTTTTTACATGCGTTTTTTCTCAAAACCGCGCATATTTCAGCGCAACATCTTTACCAAA
>JALPQI010024678.1:0-18533 GCA_025490895.1 Thaumatotibia leucotreta
ACAGACGTCCGTCCGTTTTTCAAAGTTTTATTTCAAGAGTAATTTAATTGCTAAGCATTTAATTGTTAGTTGCTTGTAGAGTTAGAAAAACGTATTACTTACTGTTCACAATTCATGTTTCACCCTGTATATCTATCGTCGCTTGGTACTCTACCCACATCACCCATACCATGAGACTAGGCCTGTTTGTATAAGTTTGTCCCAGGATATTTATTTATTTATATAATCGAATCTCGTGACTTCAATCATGCAACGATTACACAGGATTTGCATGGTGAAACCCAAGACCATTTTTTACATTTAAGCGATGTCGCCGATTATTTTCATGGCAAATGTACCGTGTTCAATATTTGAGCAAGATTAATTTGACGCGTCATCGAGATTTATCTTTATCCTTATGATCGAGTGGGCACGGTGGATTCACGTCCGGGGTTGGCGAATGTCTCATGATACTTAGCGATCATTACATTTTTTTTTACTTGTCAGTACAATGTCCGTGGAGCTCAAGCAGCAAAAGGTCTGAGATTTTTTGACCGATAGGCTGGTCCAGTGATGATATTTTAAGTTTTTAATCCATACATCATAAAAAAAACTTCAAACCGTGTCCTAGAGTTCAATATAATAACTGCCATAATTATACAAGGTGGCCAAAATATAGCTGTATTTCCGTTACTAGTTAGGTTTAGGGACACAGGAGTTTTTTTAAATTATTACACAATGCCACTATTGCCATAAGTTTACCCCTAGGCAACTATTGGTAGGTACTGGATAGGAATGGAATCGATTGGCATAAAAAACTAAGCAAACAAAATAAATTTTAATTTACATACTATTTGTATGGGATTTCAAATATCGATTTGAGGCTTTTGTCGCCAAAAAATTTTTTTGGTCCCATACAAGCTTTAGATTCTGAACAGAAACAGGATCGATTAGCATCAAAAACAAAAGTTTGTCAAAAATTAAGATTTTCTCGCATCCTGTATGTTTTTCCCAAAATCTGTAAACGTCAATTTTCTTTGATTTAAAATTGAGGGAAGATCTTCTAAGACCATTTTCGCGTATCTGCTCTGGATCTGGTAGCTGCCCTCACCGACCCAAAAGTAATTTCCACCCTGTATACACTTTATTTTGCTTTTGACTGGACAATAACCAGCACGTCTGACACATGTTGTACGGTGCGTAGGTTTGATTGGTGGCTATCAAACGCACCTTACGCACCCACATAGCACACCTCTGGTGAAAATGCACCCTAATACAAGAGATATCTACACATCATGGCTCATTGTGATTGTGTTCATATTCCAGGACATAGCCGGCGTGGTGGCCATGCTGGGCACCTACTGCACCGTGGAGCCCTACATCGACGCCAAGTACGATATACATATACAGAAGATTGGCACCAACTACAAGGCGTTCATGTAAGTTCAGTTCGATGAACCGTTCGAGTCTCCCCTAATTTAAAGACGTGAATTTAGCAATAGTAAGTACCTATACGAGTATTAGATACAATTATCAATTATCCTTTCCTACCACTATCCCCAGGCATGTATACCAATCGTCGTTGTGTACCAAAAAAATGTAAACAATTTGTGACTATTATTATGACACCCATCTATCACTTGATGATAATAGTATCATAAATCATGACATACCTAAGAACGAAAGTGCCATTAGGTTAGCCACGAGCACTCGTATGTTTATCTTACAGACTTAGTACAATATTAAGTACCAATATAGTGGTGTACTGAAATGACAATACCAACTGAATAAAATGATATTGAAAGTTGAGCATTACTGAAAGACTTTGTACATTTGGATAACGTCTTCGATATTGATAAAAATTGGTATGCTGGTAAAGTTTACCACGTAGATAATTTAATTATCTACATGCCGCTGAGCAAGATCCATCACATTCCCCAAAATGATCCGTAAAGTTTGTATGGAACATGTCTTTACTTTTAACAGATTTCTACCCATTTTTGGTAACAAAAAAGTTTTATACAAACATGATAAGAAATGTGGTGGATATTGCTCAGTATCATTGACTCTACCTATTTACCATTCTCTCAATTGGTGTCTAAGACGTGATTGAAATGTAGTACAGTACAGGCGACTGTCTTGTGATCAGGTATGATATATCAGAACGTCCGTATCGTTGAGAAATATCTGAACATGCTTTTATTGCCATAACAATAGAGGCGTGTTTAGATATTTTTGAGCGCTTCGGACGCTACGATATATCTGATGGTAGCTGTACAAACTTATTGAGAAATGATCAATTACAAAAAAACAACCAAATATGTTTGCAAAAGGCTAAACCTTTTAACCCTTATCTTATCAAGCATTTAAGCACATTGTAAAACGATTCGGATTATCTCGTAAGCACAATACAAATATACAAATTGCGAGCATTTCCCTGACATGAAGCTGTGGGCGGTAAAATAATAATAACGCCATTTACGCCTACGGGAAATATGTAAACGTGTTTTGTTCCGTACACGGAGAGGGATCTGTTTACTAGGCGTTTTTATTGCGTGTTTAGATTTGGTCTTCTAGCTTTCAATTACTAGGGCTGGTTTTAATTTACTTTTAATAATTAGCTTGACTTGTATTGATGTAAACACAATTGCAGCACTAGAAAAGATTGTTCGGAAAATGATGGCTGCTGAAATTTATAGGCGCTCTTTGCTGCTAGATGCCGTCAATTTCCACATACACTCTAGTGGCTGGTACCGCGTATTAAATATATGTAGTGATTGTAATCAACGTACATTTTTCGTGGCTATGGGTATAGTTGACAGAAAAAAAGACACATTTGAAAGTAATTTTTATTCTAATACTCGACAAAAATATGATATGATAGGTATATGACTACAACACTACTTCGAGGTAAGGATGGGTAGACTAGGTATAATCATTTTGGATCAGGATACTAGCAAATTAGGTGCCACACATAAGCATTAAGCGTTTAAGGTACAATATAGATGTCACACGATTATTTTAAGGTCTTAATCGCGTAAACTTACGTTTAATTATATCCTGACGTTTCGGGCAGGATATAATTAAACGTAAGTTTACGCGATTAAGACCCGTTTGTCTTTAAAATATGAGTGATAATCGTGAAAGTTTAACCTTTTGGACGCCAACGACTGATATATTGGCACCGCAGGTTCAATGCCAAAGACCGATATACAGTATGTATCACCGCGTAGAGCAAAGAAAGAAACCCATTAATGTTTAGATCATACTAAAGAACTTTTACTATGGGGCCAAACCCGAATTCACGAAAAAAAATTTGACAGTTTCATACATTTTGATTGCGTGATCATGAACACGTTGTATGGGAGAGTAATTTTTTTTTTCGCGAATTCGATGTTGGCCCCATTGTAAAAGTTGTTTAGTATGCTCTAAATATTAATGGGTTTCTTTCTTTGCTCTACGAGGTGATACATACTGTATAAGCCTTGGTCCACTTAGCAATATAGACCTACACGCATATGCGTAAAATTCAAATTCAGCTTTGACATGACGTGGCGTGCGAGTGACAGCTTTTTTATTTGACGTGGCGTCAAAAAGGTTGAATCAATATGTCTCACGATTAGTATTGTTTATTTCTAGGCGCAAGTCTATATCGGGGAACTGGAAGACGAACCAAGGCTCGGCCATGCTGGAAGCTATCGGCATGAACGATCGCTACAAGATGTGGATCGATGAGGTAACGTATAGCTCACTTACAATCGTACTTGATCAAGATTCTCATCTTGATTGATCAACTACTGAAGATGATCGAAGTAAAAAGAGTTGACGCAATAAATGTCTTTAGTTAGGCAAGTTGTGGTTAATGTACTTATTAATTATGTTTACCTCTCAGTTGAACAATACATAGTAGTTTCTGTAATAGTACATTGTGTATTAAGGGCGGTAAATAAGAAATTGTGAACGAGTGTGAAAGTAAAGCCCAAGCCGAAGGCGCGGGCTTTACTTCACACGAGTTCATAATTCTTGTATATACCGCCCGTGACACACACAATATTTTTCATCACACTGTGAGGTACAAAAAGGAAATAAAACTGTATATATTTTCACAAAACTACTCTAAAATGGTCTAAATCATTTCTCAAAATCAGGGATGACTTAAATGCATCATTTTTATAATAGGCTACTTGACCCATTTTTAAAGTTTGTCGTATATTATATTATCAATATCAGATTAACGGAAAAAAATATAAATATATTTTTTCACGACCTAGAAAACCGCAAAATTATAACTTAAAATTTAAACTTTCGTTACCGCGCGAAAACGATACTAGCCATGTTAATGCTTAGATTATCTGTGGTGTGACGTCACTCAAACCGAAAACAAACATTTGACATGTCGCTTACGTTATGTCAATGTCACAGCAAAGGTACATGCCTATATGTCCATGGCGAATTTCACTCGTATAAGGTTTGATATGAAGTTAGTTTAAGATCCTATGACGTCATATCATGGCCGACACCGTTTTCAGAGAACGAAATAAAAAAAAAATTAAACAAATTTTTCAATAAAAAATATGTACCCATCAAACACTTTTAACCCATTCATTGCTGACGCCCCATATTTTTAATTATCACGCAGCGCCGCCGCCTTCTACGCGACGACGCGAATTCGCGTCCACGGCATCACGTTAACATTTCAATGGACGCGAATTCGCGTCCGCGGCATTAGGTTATATTATCACACTTCAAGGACGCGAATTCGCGTCTGCGGCATTAGGTTATTTCACACTTGAAGGACGCTAATTCGCGTCCTCGGCATCTTGTTTACGCATACACAGGACGCGAATTCGCGTCTTCGGCATCCGAGATAAGAATTATGAAAATTACAAATGCATTGAATCCAGAAACCAGCGACGGTATAATATTATCCTCCATAAATAAAATAACATTTTGGTATCCATTCATTGCTGACGCCCCATATTTTTAATTATCACGCAGCGCCGCCGCCTTCTACGCGACGACGCGAATTCGCGTCCACGGCATCACGTTAACATTTCAATGGACGCGAATTCGCGTCCGCGGCATTAGGTTATATTATCACACTTCAAGGACGCGAATTCGCGTCTGCGGCATTAGGTTATTTCACACTTGAAGGACGCTAATTCGCGTCCTCGGCATCTTGTTTACGCATACACAGGACGCGAATTCGCGTCTTCGGCATCCGAGATAAGAATTATGAAAATTACAAATGCATTGAATCCAGAAACCAGCGACGGTATAATATTATCCTCCATAAATAAAATAACATTTTGGTATCAGCTTTTAAGTACAGTTGATTTCTAGCAAAAAAAAAGAAATAACTCGAGGACGCGAATTTGCGTCCTCGGCATCACGTTTACGCATACATAGGACGCGAATTCGCGTCTTCGGCATTGAATGGGTTAATACACCGTAATCGAAAAATATTGATCTTTTCAATAAATACTACAGAAAATAATAATTTTTTGCACTAAATTTGATATGAGTCAAGTAGCCTATTATAAAAGGAAACTCGGCGCGCCGCGCCGCGCCGCCCTAGTGCTACGTAATGTCGTATGAAAATCCATTATTGCCCATGGGCATAATACAGCTCATTACGTTCAAGTATGCCTGCGTATAATAACACTTTTTACGAGCAGGTGTGATGAAAAATTCCTTAGTCTCAACAGGGGACCCTAAAGAAACTGAATCACATTATAAGATCATGGTAACCGTTAGCTAATGGCTTAGCTTTAGCTAGTGGTTAATAGTAACAATAAAACTCCCTTTTCTACAAAATGTGCACATTGACCAGGTGAGCGAGATCTTCGGCGGCCTTGAAGTGTGCGCCCTCGAGCTGGTGGTGGGCAAGGATGGCCGCGAGCACATCATCGAGCTCAACGACTCCGCTACTTCCTTCATGGGCGATTCCCAGGAAGAGGACCGCCGCCATCTCGCCGACCTTGTCTTCCAGAGGATGCAGGTGAGTACTTCTTGTAGGATTGCTTTCCGTGACTACATGACAGATGGACTCCTTGCACATTTTCACAGTTGGACTTAGTGCCCCGGAAAGACTTGAAAACTTTTACTACAGACCGAAAGCTTTTACATTCAGAAGCTCGAAAATCCAACGTGGACCCTCAATGGGAACCAATGATCCAATTATGTATCTCAAGAGGACCACCGCTATCTGGCCATATCGCTTAACTTAGCATAGCTTAGCTTAACCTCCTGCTGCCCAGAAAATAAATTTTACCAGTGAATTTCATAGTGTAGGAAATGTAATAGAATTTGTTTTGTTTGAGAAGCCTTTGGACCTCTCTGGGCGGCAGGAGGATAACTTAAAATTGCCATTCCAAAATAATTTTATGTATTTTTTTTTCTGCAAGTTACCAGAACTACTAGCCGCGTCGAATACATCACGTAGGGTAGACCACTAGCCGCCTACTAAATAACATAATATTAGACAGCTGTGCGTGAGAATATTTGTAGCCGTAGGGTGTCGTGCGCTAACGGACCTTAATATTTAGGTACCCAGGGTACATGAGATTTCATAACGGATTTGCCAGCATTGACGACGTGAAAGTTTATTTTAATCCTTTGAATTTTTGCACCAGGGGCCTATTTCTCAAAAGCTTGTAACTTGTAATACAAACGGAAGTACTTATCTAATTAATGATGTTAAAAGGAGACTTCCACTTGTATTAAAGGTTACAAACTGTTGAGAATTGGGCCTCTGGAATATACCACAAGTACAAAAAAAAAAACTTACTCATGGAATGGTCAAATGGATGGGTTTAAGTGTTTAATGGAATAATGAACTTTGCCAAGTCGAGCGGGAATCATTTACCTACTACCTCTGCAAATTACGTCATGTTAGGAACAAATACTCGACACTGTGCATGTACTCGTAGTCTGTCCCTAAGAATCAATTAGTATTATAGAACCAAAATATCGACTTTTCATTATTTCGTCGGGTGAGAATGCAATTGTGCCATATCCATTTTCAAGCAAAATCGGTTTTTAATGGTTCTTGATAGCATATTTTTTTTTGTAGTTCATAACAGTAATCGATTTTTGAAAATTCTTATTTTATATTTTTAAAAAACATATATTTTTGTGCCATATCCTCAAACCGCAATAAATAGTGATTACAATATTGTGCCATGTCCGGACATGACACAAATTTACGGTTAACAGCCTATTTATCAGTGTGCCAAGCGACTAACCGATCAACATTTTTGTGACATAATCCATTAATCGATTTGATTGTATCGATTCGATATTTTTTTTTACCTACCCTCTCTTTTGATAAATGTCAATAAAGAAGGTAGGTTTGATTTAATAATGATTTCTGTCATTTATACTTCAAGCTTTTATGTTAATAAGTTGGTGGTATAAATACATAATATTTATAAATACGAGTACCTAACCATAAACTGTAAGAAATGACATGTATTATACTACAGAAAAAGTGACCGAACCCCCTATGACCAGGACTGGAATCGATCCAGCGACCTCCTGTTTTCCTGCCATGCCATGCCATTTAAGTGCCTGGCCACAGGAGGCCTCGGTCACTATTCCTGAAGTACATATTGCATGACATGTCTTTTAATTTATAGAGCATGTATTTAGGTACTTAAACTGTAATATTATTCGTTGATAAGAAATAATAACGTATTAACGTTGTCATTCAGTAAGTACGTATTATAAGCTGTTCTCATCGATATTTTTTACATTAGCACTAGATATCGTTGAAAAGCTTATCATTTTACAATAGAGAAAGTCACCTATTAGATGGTACCGATAAATTTACAAGAAAGTAAAAAAATTATTCACATAAATATTGGAAATCAATGTTGGCACCATAGGTATTCACGTGAATAATTTATGTCTTAATATTCGAGATAAATTATTGTCTTGACTTGAAATAAATCTAGACCCAAAATAACTTTTATTTGCATAAACAATTGCTTTTAATGTCTACCTTTCTTGACATTGCACTAACATTTTGTGACACATCCATAACTCTGTGTCATATCATACATAGCAAGTTAAACATTTTCTTACCAAAATGGATATGGCAATTGTAAAACTACTTATATCTCATGACTATTATAAGTTAAACATTAATTTTATATAACAAAAAATAGTAAATTAATATACGAAAGTGTCAGTTAAGTTAAATATTGCAAAATTATAAGACATTCCAAGAAAAAAAAATTGTTCTTTCATTTCGCTCTCCTCTAAACCAAGGCAAGTGGCGTATAGCACAATTGCATTCTCACCCGACGATTTATTTATTTATAAAAAATCATTAATAAGTTAAACTAAAACCTATTAAATGAAATATACAATAAAATTATGAACTTAAAACAACTAATGAATACTAAAACTATCCCAAAAACGCTGCTGCGCCACGGCAGGTCCTGAAGTCCCCATCACGCCCTTTGCGTTACCACCGTTGTAAAGCGATGGACACCTGTAGGACCAGTGGAGTGGTGACCCAGAACGTGGGTCACCACTCCTGTACCTTAAGCCTACCTAGCTTCCTAAAAAAACCACCGGCCTCGTGACACCACGGCCCAGCCGTTTCAAGGGCAATAGGCACAAATCCATACGTGACCCTCTAAGCAGAATATTTACCCACCACGACACACTAGGCATTAACGATTACTGGATGCTTAGCCAAGTTGCCAAGCGCTAGCGCTTAGTAGCGTATCGTAGTTTTCCCTCTCTGTCACTCTTTCATATTAGTGTGACAAAGACAGTTAGCGTTTACGATTGACGATTATATAAGCGCTAGCGATAGGCAACTTGTCTAAGCACCCTGATGTCTTTCCAGTCCGTATGCCGCCCGGGCATCACAAAGACGGCGTCCCGCAGCTCCGTATCTGGCAGCTCGGCGCCGTCGCCGGAGGAGCGCGCGGTGCCGCTGCCGGGAGCCGGCCCACCGAGTGCACCACCACCCGCGCCGCTGGCGACCGCTGCAAGCATCGACCGCCCGCTGCCGCCCATACCGGCCGAGCCCAGTCAGCCTCCGCCACCGCCGCTCACCAGGCGTGACTCGCAAGGTATGTCATCATGAGCAAGCGGTGCCGCTGCCAGCATCGACCGCCCATCCCGGCTGAGCCCAGTCAGTCTCCGCCACCGCCGCTCACCAGGCGTGACTCGCAAGGTATGTCATCATCATTTCAGCCGAAGAAGCGAACGGTGCCGCTGCCCACGCCGCTGGCGACCGCTGCCAGCATCGATCGCCCGCTACCGCCTATCCAGGCCGAACCCAGTCAGCCGCCACCGCCCGCACGAGGGTCAAAACGCAAGGAATGACATAATTTCAGCCATAAGATGTCCAGTGTCCACTGTCGAACAGAAACATATACCTATCAGAAGCAATAGGTCTAATCAAATAAAATAATCTCCTGGCGATCTTCATAAGGTCTGTATGGAATTTAAACTATCCTGAGACATATCAATATAAAATTTAAACAAACGGTCAGCCACACATCTCTGTTGGAACGCTCACAATTCTCCATAAGTATATCCTTGTAAAGTATCTTCGCACCGCTCCACTACCTAGCACTTCTCTTGTAGAAACATGCAAGACGTTTCACTCGCAATAGTCAGTTACCACACATTTTTCTGATTGAAACGCAACCGAATCCCATCGCGACTAAATTATAAAATGGTAGGCACGTCCATCCAGTTCAGGTATGAAGCCCCACGCACATGTAGCAGCCCTATCAAACTATTATAATCTTCGAAACGGAAAATGACATGTGTATTTGTTTCCAGCATCTCAATCGTCAACAGTTTCCTCGGCATCGGGCGCGCCCGGCGGGCCTACCCCAGCGGCAGGCGCGGCGGGCGCGGCAGGCTCGGCGGCAGGCCGCGGCGGATTCGCACGCCAGGGCTCGCTCAGCGCCGCGCTCACCGAAGACGCTGAGGACACCATGAAGAACCTGCGGAAGACCTTCGCCGGCATCTTCGGCGATATGTAAACGAGGGCGGGCACCGATCGAGCTTTTGTTAGAGGTTGATAAGGTTATAAGTTTTTTCGGAAGTAGTAGAGACAAAGCTAACCTACTGAGGAAGAATGTCATGTCAGCTAATAGCTCTGACCCTACTATTTGCCTAAGACCCTCCATGTGTTAGACTGGCCCAAGTAAGGTATCACTACTAATGGACGTGGACCGTTTGACGTTCACCGCTGATGTTGCTCGCAGTCGTAAGGTGCATGCTAACACTTCGCCAGCGATGAACATGAAACGGAGCCATTAATGAATCTACTCCGCTCGCAGTGGAAGGCGGGCATTATGCCTTTATACAACTGATCATGCATTTGCAAAAGTTTGTTATGTGATCAAAAAATGAGACGTCCATTACTGGTGCCTGTGCAGCTAAAAGTATCCAGCGCTGGAGGAACAAAACGACTCGAATCTACCTCTGACTGTAGCTCGGAGTAATCAACGATATTAACTGGTGGCTGATTGCCCGATTATGGTAATGTTGTTATTTGCAAAATTTTCGTACCTTTATTACATACAAACTTTACATATACATTGTTACGAAGTGTAAGATGAAACCGGTTCCGGTATTTTTTATTATGAATACTCATATCGTTTGCATCAAAAGGGGCGACGTACCCGGTTAAGAAGCTCCTTGGCGATAGATACCGTTAAACCGAAGCTATAGCATAGAGTAAACGTAAATAACTATAGATTTTGTACAATAAGTTTATTATAAAATAATGAAATACGAATCAACTGAGCTGCATTGTGATCGAACCCGTTCAGTACGCGCCGCGCACTCGCGCGCGTCTTTACAGTAGTGTCTGTCTCCGGCCTTCCTTCTATCGCCCGCTCGTGAGGTATCTCCTCAGGAGCACAGTATACGTTCACAAAATGAATAGAAATACATTACACCTTATTACCTTCGTAGTACATTAAAATAAATATCGTGACACAGTTTTGACATCTAAAATGTAACTGCGCTTCGTCATAAGTTTCACGCTAACTTAAATGCTTGACTAAATTATTTAGTTCAGTACATTTTGGCGACGAAATACAGGCAGGTACGGCAGACATGCATTGATCAATGTGAATTTACTGCTCCAGTAGGCTTATGATGGTACCGTGTTTAATCGTTTGCCGTTGTTGCCGTCAGGTTAACCAGTATGTATAAGTGCGAAAGTGACGCGTAGCACGATAAATAGATAAAACGGGACCATCATAAGCCACCAGGGTGTATTCTTGAACTGTATTATATTATAGATATTTTATCTATGTCACGGATACCATATATTATGTATATTTTTACATAAGGTTTACCGTAGCCCGAGGGGGTAACTTTACGATTCGGGCGTATTTACATACACCTTCGTAGCAGAATGACGCAAATGGCGAAATATCGCAGAAAGATACTAAACCTATATCATTGAGGACAAATAAAATGTGTGGCAATAAGTAGAATTGAAGCGTTTTAAGGATTTGATGTGTAATTAATTTTCTTGACTTCCCTTTAGCGTAAACTGATCTAATTACATTTAGCAAATAATCGCTTCTGAAGTACTTAACCGTGCGAATTGGAATGAAGGTGTGAGTAATGGATTGTCTTTGCAGGCGTATTTGGTTAGTGCGAAATCGACATCAATCGAGTTTATTCCCTTATGTGGTCCTATTAGATCTAAATTGTTGGGATGAGAGCAATGCTATTGAAGACAATATTGTTAAATGCAAGAATTAATCCACATTTTATATAACATAATACTAGTTGTATCTAGATTTAAGAATATCTTGTTGATGCGTATATGTGATTACTTTATTCCATGCTTAAATTAAGCTATTCGTGGTAACTTCTCTGAAAATAATAACAGTTTCACCAAAGATTATTATTTCAAAATGCTTGCAAAGATCATTGTTTAACCGTTCGTATGCAGAAACGTCAAGCAGAGCAATCAAAACTAGATTTTAACGACTGTTTCATGAAGTCAAATTGTGATGGAGCAGAACTGCTCCTAAGCATACGAAAGGTTTAAGAACTATATTTATTACTTTGTTATAGATTTTGAAGAGCATTACATTTTTGAACGAAGTCTGATGATGTCATATCATGAATGAGGGTCAGATAGAGGAGACACCAGGACGGATGGATTTAAAATCCTTTGCACTCTTGACTGCTTACAAGTTTTTCACAATTCTCTATATAATTATACCTACCATATATATTGCCTATGTATTCTTTAGCTATACTCAAAAGTAGAGTTTTGAAATATGTAGAGTTACGCAATCGTATTTGCGGATCATGTGAAGTATGACCAGTGACCAGCCTCAGTGTTGAGCCCAAAACCTTTAGACCATTTGTTACTGTAGATTTTACAACGAAAATAGCTATACGTATATGTTACATTACATGTAAGTTTTAAATGTCTCGGTTTCAAATAGATTATGGTGGTTTATTATTATTTTAATTTAGTGCTCAAAGTTACCATTTACATGTTGGTAAACCTTATTAGCAAATAATTCTTTGTTGTTGGGGCCTTTATACCGCGTCATACAAAAGTAGACATACCTCCACTACGAGTAGGTATTTTAGTGTAATTTTTATATGCACTCGTAGCTAGTTTGGACACAAACATTATTTAGCCGTATCCACCATGTAACTACGTGTATGTTGTACCTATAAAATGCGCAATTAGATACCTTATAATGAACATTTTTAATACATAAATATACAGTAAAATATTAATCAATGAGTTAATTATTTTAATAGGACAGTTACCAGATAATGTATTTATTGTATATTGTACCGCAGCGACTTAAATTAGTTTAATTTTTTAAATGTTTAATGTTATTAGTTTATTAGATATCGATATATAAATAAACACTAATATAAATGCTGTTGTTGTTGTTGCTAACAAGTTATACGATGTGTACTCATTCGGAGGGCGCGCCGGCGCAGAGGGCAGCCACGGCAGGTGCCATCTATATCGCACCACCAAAATTACAGTTGCCATGCGTATCGCCGCTATACTTACTCAACCTCGTATCTGCAATAATCACTTGGTGGGAAAAGCACCCGTATTTAGAGTAAAAGAAAGGTGCCATTCCCATGATTTGATTGCTGTAGATTCGATGCGTCGAGTATTAGGATAGCGACAATAATTATTAATTATGTATAAGTGGCCACGGTGCTCACAAATTATCTGTATATGCGCTCTAACGCTATTACAATAGATGTATAGAGGTAATAATTCGTGAGCAGCCTGGCCGCTCCAATGTATCTTATGACGATTGTAGATACAAATCGAATTATCAAGTCAATATTTGAACTAACATACGACCTTCTCCTCTGGCTCACTCAATATCAAACTCTCATGAACGGGGTAATCAATTATCGGTATCTGAGCTTTTATAGTAATTTGTCGTGGCCATCTTCTGCTTAGGAATGGAAAGGGACATGGAATGTCACAAAAATAAATAACCTACCCACCTTGAACAGGAACGCGAGATTACCTCCTAAACCGCTGTACCCGTAGGTTTAGCTGACATCCATGTCTCTCAAAAGTATTAATATCTATAACGGAATTTGAATGCATGTTAATCTATATAATATAATAAATACCTCTTTTGGTAAGTCAGTACCAATAGTCGTTTTTATTTCCACTATTTCTCTGTCCTGTGTAGGCTGTACTTTACTAAGAATTAAATCATGTATAAAAAATATACAATAAAACCCCATGGAAAGTCAATATATCATGATAAAACTATTTAATCAAAATACTGTAAATTTCAATTCAAAATACTTTAAACATTTCCTAGAAATATGTAGAAATATTAATTATTAAAAACAAATTACACAATTAAAATAATTATGGTGCGATGACCAACATTTTCGATGGTAGAATGTACCTAGTTCTCGAATAGCCTCGTAAATGTATTGAATATCGCAACTCGGAGTTATTTTACTTACAGTAAACGGCCATAAGTAATGCACATCAGTTCTTGAGAAAGAGACTCTGCTTCATAGAGCGTTGTCCCGCTAACTTATTGACATTTATGCAATATTATTTGTCTCTTTCCCAATAACCGATCTGCATTACTTATGGCTTATGTTATGGCCGTTTACTGTACTAAAACATTTCCTACAACTCAGGGCCCGCAAGCCCAGAAATTGGAACATGACGCAGACGACTACCACGAACTTCTAAATTTAAAAAAAATCTATCAACTTTCTGTCTCTATCAGGCAAAAGAAGATTTAATCGTAGTGACAGAGACAAATAGCTCGAAGCATACGATTTTCGAAGTTCGACAGCCCTTAAGGTAGGTAACCTTTGTAATGCCCCTGTAGAAATGATCTCGGGCACATTTTGTCGTTTTCCGTCAGAATTATAGCCTGCTTTTTCGGACAAATGTCTAGAAATCATCTTTGTCGATTTGATCAACTTTACCTAACGTGGCTTACCACTTTACTGTCAAGAGCATCACCAGTAGGATCAAAAGTACGATGATAAAGTATTATGGCAATTTTGAGAAATCTACAAGAACCGCAGAGGTTTGCCGACCCCTTCTATATAATAAAAATTTACAAAATTTTATAATTGTCAAGATTATGTGTAACTTGGAGGGTCCATGCCAGTATTGAGGCTGTAGTTTCGATACATGCCCGCCGCCGTGAGGAGGTTCGTGAAAGTTTGGCCCGCGGGGTAGAACACCGATGGCACGGAGTGGATGCCTGCAATCACAGGGATTGTTGGGACAATAAAGGTATACCGTCTCCACCGTGGACGTATTGGTTGGGTGGCTTAGCTTTAGGAGAACAGGGGACATTGAGCTAACTAAATTGACATCATTATGTCATGTTTTTGTATCCACGTGAAGGCAAAAACGCATAAAAAATCTAAACTTTAAAGAGGTGACCATTATCTTTCATAATCATAATAATTTAGTGAAACAACGAAGTATAAGCATAATCTTTAATGAAAGAAGATACTACAACATTTCCAAATATGACAACTTTAACTACTCGTAATTAACAAGATAGGTAATAGAGTTCTAATATGAGGAATGTCTTTTCAAAAGGACTTATTTCCACTTTGTCAGTAGAGATTAGATCTCTTATGAAAACATAGCAAAAATAACCCGTTGTTGCCAGACTGGAAATAAGCCCTTTTGAAAAGACACTCCTCATATAGAACTTCTAACAATCGAAAACTAAGTAAAATAATGTAGGTAATTGAGAGAAAATAGTGCTACCCATGAAAAAATCACATCAGAGAACTTACAAACAAAAAATACGCACTTAAAAATAATAATAATCTTAAAAGTGACAACTTAAATAGGTACAACTTACGCTAAGTGAATGACCAAAGCGCAATAACACAGCTGCATAAAGACTAAATTGAAAACAATAAACTATTACAACTGATGTTCCTCCGTTAAAAACAAGAGATATATCCTTTTTACAACAACAAACAAACACGAATTGATAATATAGACTGCGAATCTCAATACACTACAGCAGAGTTTTATTTCTGCATAACTTTATTATGGCCCATGTTATCCCCACGAGATCAGTAATCGCTTAGGCCATTTTAATTATCTACCGTGACATGCATCATCCTGGCATTAAATTATAATCTTATCTATGACAATAAGTAGACGCTAAATCGAAACGTATTATGAAGAGCGCACACAAGATTAGCAGTCTTCATTATTTATCTGTCTCGGCAGCAACCAAGAAAACCCTAACGCTTGAGGTTATTTGGTTAACCTCAAAATGCAATTTCATGGTTATTAAGACTCATTTATCGGTCAGGCATGTGTTAAGGGAATAGTTGCGGTACATTCCAAATTGTGAGAGAGTGTTTGTGAAGGCTTGGCTCTTCGGATGATACTCCATTGGTACCGAGTGGATCCCTACAAGAATAAAAAGGTTGATATTTATTTAATTAATTATAGGGCTGACCGTCATGCAGAAGAATATTATTTGGCAGAAATACTTATCATGTTTCGAAAATACCTACTGTTTTAGGTACTTTAATAAACATTTCCGTTTCATTGCATTGCGAAGAAAGCAGAAAAGTGCACTTGGTTAGATCAGTACGCGAAAATATGATTATGAAACAGAAAAATCTACGAAAATATTGTAACCATCAATCATTTCAGGATAATACGAGGCACATAATTCTGCCAAATATCTTATATTATAATACAAGTAATATTACGCTGTAAAATTTTTAAAATATTGGCATTTATGAGTTATGACCAGTGATCGGTTTTTTAGATTCCCCCCAGCGGGATTTCGCCTAAAAAAATTACGGGTGTGACTATAACATTTTATTTAACACTATTGTATTATACACACAAGAACATATTTTATGGAACAGAAACTTGGCAATAATATTAAAGTTTATGTTTCAAGTTACTTCAACAGGAGACCCGCCGGGAGAATCCAAAATACCGATCACTGGTTATGATATCAGTCGGCAGTTGGTAGATACAGATAAGAAAATTTTGCAAAATTGTCGATAACGGTTCGATACTTCCCATGGCGATTGATTCACGGCCAGAAGTAAAAACTTCTAAGGGTATCTACGTCGTACTGTTGGCCACAGTCCAATCATCGGCCTAAATGTATCCTATGTATGACATATCTGTGCCTATGACTTATGAGAATTAGAATACTAATCTGCTAGGTAATTTTGTTCTGTACCTGTAGGTATGTCAAGTATGGTTAGCGTAAGGGCCCGGAAAAATCTGAACATTGACTAACAATTTGGCAACCACTCTGATCCTCATCTCACTCATCATATCCCTATCCTATTATAAACAATAACAAAAATATTGAATATATTTACCTCCAGTCCTGAGTTTAAATGGATCTTGAATTAGTAGCCAACTAGTCACTTGTATTAAAAGCGAGATTGACACAAAAGCACGATGTTTTTTTAGTACTATACTATAACCAACCGCCTCAGAGTCTTATTTTATTAATAAAGAGTTGAGGTTATGCAAGAAAATAGTTATTTGTTATACAAGGGTGCAAAGTTGTATTTTACCCGCGAGTATGAAAATGAGACACGTGCAAGCGAAAGGATTCTATATTTGAAGAGACTGTAGGATCCTAAAGAATCCTTTGGAATATTTAACGTAAGTTTACGCGATAATTCCCATTTGTCGTTAAAATATGAGTGATAATCGTGTAGGAGCTATAGCGCCTGCATAATAACTTGGCTGCTCTTATTCAGCTTGTTTAATATTTGGGTGTACTAACCTGGAGCATACCATCCGTATTCGCTGGCGCTCGTCCGGTAGAAAGGGTGTTGCTTACTCACTTGGCACCCATAGCCGTTGAACCAGTCTGAAATGAAATATTAAACTATATTATAAAAATGAGATAAGTAAGGTAAAAGTATAAAATCAAAATAATACAAGAAATGAACACGTCAATGACGTACGTAAAGAATGATTAAGCGCTCGCTTATTGAAGATGAATCGGGAGACACTGCTAAGTCGTGCGTGAACCAAACACTGCCATACTATCTTTTCAGGCACGGATCCAGAATTTCGTTCAGGGGGAGCATTTTTTTTTCGAAGTTTACATAAAATATATACCCATACAACTCCGGAAGTGGGATTTGATTCCACCTCCTCAGCTATAGCGGCCGATGCCTAAACCACTAGGCTACTCCAGACCAAATTTTTTCATCTCTCAATACAGTAAATAGGTAAGCCAATGAAGGTTTGTTGTAAGTACAGCCAGGGGCACAAATATATATACAAATTTTAGACCTTATGCTCCAGACATAAGTAAAAAAGTTTATACATATTACCCTTTTACCCTTGACTGTACAGCAGATTAAAAAAAACAGCTTTATTATTTATGAGTTTTTTTAAGCCCTCAATATTACAAAGAAAGAATTAGGTACAACAAGTATATTATCTTCACCACAGTGGAATATCAGCCTGCCTGTACAGGTAAATTCACCAAAGCTGGCACGAATGGAATTAATTAAATGAATGACATCTATCATTGTGTGTATGTGTATGCGGCCGTGCTATATCAACCTGTATCTACTGTCATTTTTACATCCACACATAGATACATGCTGTCACTTACTCGATCCATTCGTGCCAGCTTTCGTGAATTTACCTGTACGAGTGCACATTGCCTGGCAGTAGATAGCACAGCGATGTATATCGGAAAACCCGCATGTCAAGGGAATCGCTTCCTGTTTCAGCAAAGATCAACGACACCTTTATCTAGATAAGCCACGTTCGCGCTTTACCTACTGAATACTCGTACAAACTGCTACAAAATAGACGTATGTGCCAAAGAAACACTAAAGGAGAGCTGTAACTGAAGCGCTCCATTGCACGACACCTACATCTATTTTTAATCGGTGAAAGCAACATTCCTGGTTGAGAATGCCTTAAAACCACTTAATACCGCCATTTGTAGTTTTTTTTGTGCAATAAAGATTAAATAAATAAATAAATTCCTGTTATCGCCAAAACAACCAGACCTACGTGG
>JALPQI010024679.1:0-10053 GCA_025490895.1 Thaumatotibia leucotreta
GCTTTTGGCCGGTTTTTTATTACCTCAGGAGCTGCTAATATACAGGTTGTCATGAACTGCTCCTTGGTGAACCGAGGGAATTCCTGTTCTTAATAGTAATGGTGCGTTTAAACCAAAAGAGCATTCGCTATTCTAGCGCCCGTTCTAAGAAATCAACCAATCACGTTTTGTGTACCGATCGAATTTCGTAGAGTGGGAGGTTAGAACAGCGAATGCTCTTTTAGTTTGAACGCACCTTTACGCAAAAATGATGTAGATACCTTGCATAAATTTTGATGTTTTTATTTAACCTCGTGCCTACATTAGGTACCTAGGATACATGTAGGTAAGAGGTAACTTCCGTGTTGCATATTGCACAAATAAAGTACCTAATAATAATGTTGCTTTTTTTCGGTAGGTACTATGTTTTGATCATAGCACGAGCAAATACTCGTACGTACACGTTTATGTGACGTAGGTATAATAAATAAATAAATAAATATCTTGGGACATCTTACACAAATCGACCTAGTCCCCTCGGTAAGCTCAATTAAGGCTTGTAACGTGGGTACCAGGCGACGATATAATATGATAGATAGATACATATAGATTCTTAAATACATATACAGCCATGACCAAGGAACAAACATTTGTGATAAATAAATACACAAAGAATGCCCTCGCCGGGATTCGAACCCGGAACCTCCAGCTTCATAGGCAGGGGCACTACCAACTAGGCTACGGA
Source organism: Thaumatotibia leucotreta (assembly GCA_025490895.1). Taxonomy (NCBI): domain Eukaryota; kingdom Metazoa; phylum Arthropoda; class Insecta; order Lepidoptera; family Tortricidae; genus Thaumatotibia; species Thaumatotibia leucotreta. Next base: position 725 of record JALPQI010024679.1, read on the forward strand.
GGCTGACAACTAACTTAACGTGGTTGGTAGGTAACTTCAAAAATGGTAAATTACAAACATAATCTTGTAAATTCGACGTTCTATTGCGTATTTTATACATTGGTAAAAATAAATGTAAACAATTAGAGACTCAACTTATTGTTCATTTGAATGACAATGTCAATCTTCGTGTATAAGCTGCTTTTTCTGGTAAGATAAGAGTGCAAAGGTGGGATCCAAATTTATTTTAATTTAGAAACTTGTAACTTTAATATTAATAAGGTATTTTACAAGGGTACAAGAAATGTAATTTAATCATTTCTTAAAGGTTAAAAGGGGCTTAGAATTTTTATTGTGTTGAAGTTTAACTTAAAGCTATAATAATCCCTATAAAAGTATTTTATAACAAGGGGATGCAAATTTACAATTGGATACCTAAAACATTGTAGGAGATTTACTAAGTAAAATACGAAAAAACAATAATATATCAGAGAGTAGGGAAATTTCATGATTGAGAGGGTTAAGTAGGGCTGTAGATTTTGTTTAAGGAGACTAAGGTAGATTATAAATTTAGTGTAAATTACTAGGGCTAGAAAGATGGCATTTTTACAGAAGGTTACCTACTTATATAATTATTTGTATACGAAATAAGAAACCATTTTATAAAATTTAAACCCTAAAGTGGTTAAAAGGTAGTTGAAAGTTTGTATGGAAATAGTGTGATTTGAAAGATAGCGACTTGATACGTCGTATTCCAAGTGCTGATTAAAAAATAAGACAATCGATTTCAGTTTTTTTTTAAATATTTATCCCTTTTAACACTTTCGACGCCAGTGACAGTGTTCATCGTCATACAAGTGTACAAAAAAAATGTTTTGAACCGAAACTTTGTCTGAAGAGTATATTTATTTCTAAGATAAAATTAAGGGGTGCCTGTCGTGTTGTATAACGTCGATTGTCCTAAAATTTTTTGGCCGAGGATGTTTGGCATAGTGTTAAATGGCATACTAGTTTAGCCTACTTTATTTTGCGCATACACATTTAATACACCTACACTATATTTATCCTAATATTGATTACTCGAACGTCGAATTACCTAAAGCTTAATAATCATAATGTTCATTGTGATTAATATTGTTTTTCCTACTGCTCAACTGTCAATTTTCTTTGCGCCTACAATTGTTATGTCTGAAATTTCATTGAGGAAAGCATATTAACAATATGGTGAATGGTTTAAAATAATGTTCAAGTAATAAGCCAGGGTAAAACCGACTTGGAATGGTTAGGTTTCTAGGATAGGGCGGAGTGAAAGGCGTAGTCTATAAAATACTTAAGTATTTTTAATCAATTGTTTACCCATCCTCATTCTTGTAAACCCGAAAAAGGGGCGACGGGAGAGCGAAGCGCCCCACAAGGGGAGCTCAGGGGCGAAGCCCCCTGTATTAGAAAATAATGAATCTGTACCTCCCCTACTCTAACCTGGATAGGTTCGTTAGGTATCTTTTATCCCTTAGATCAGGAATAGAAGTCCCGCGCAGCGGGGCTTCGTCGACCGGTTCCTAGGTCCGTATCGGTACTGATGACTAAAATTCTTTGGACAACAGTGTTGGGTGGTTTAAGGGAGGGTTAAGTTTAAGGAAAATATTTTTTTAAAGGTAGTTAGTTTTAGTACATTAAATAGTAGGATCATCACAATTATGCACAATTATTATTCGATACATACACATTAGACACGAAAATCATTAGGACAAACGATAGTTAGGAACAACCAAGTTAGGATCAACAATTTCGGCAACACAAAAATATGTGCAACAATGTTTGGGCCATTAATTTTTCAGCGTAAAGTTGGTATGCGACAAATTTATTGAAATAAAAAAATTATGCCACCCGATATAGACCCAAAATTAATTCCAACCTTTTCAGGGTTCCGTGGTAAACGAGGAACCCTTATAGTTTCGCCATGTCCGTCTGTCCGTCTGTCCGTCTGTCTGTCCGCAGCATAGCTCATAGGCCGTTAGTATAACAAATTTGCAATTCGGTACAGGTATACGTACATATCAGTCACACGAAAAAAGAGAAATTCGGGTTACAAAAGACAGTTTCTTTTTGTAAGTTAACGTTTTCATAATTAACCGCTAAACACAAAAAAAATTCTTGCCCCAGGGTCCGCTGGATGCGGGTAACGCAGGATCGGTCATTGTGGCAATCTTTGGGAGAGGCCTATGTTCAGCAGTGGAGTGTCTTTCGGCTGATATGATGATGATGATGAATGATGATGATGACATTACGATACAAGTGTGAAAAAAGTAAAGGTTGGCGATAAAAGAAAACACGACTGAAAGGAATGTTTTAAATCGACACGAGATTTTAGGGTTCCGTAGTAAACTAGGAACCCTTATAGTTTCGCCATGTCCGTCTGTCCGTCTGTCCGTCTGTCTGTCCGCAGCATAGCTCATAGGCCGTTAGTATAACAAATTTGCAATTTGGTACAGGTATACGTACATATCAGTCACACGAAAAAAGAGAAATTCGGGTTACAAAAGACAGTTTCTTTTTGTAAGTTAACGTTTTCGTAATTAACCGCTAAACACAAAAAAATTCTTGCCCCAGGGTCCGCTGGATGCGGGTAACGCAGGATCGGTCATTGTGGCAATCTTTGGGAGAGGCCTATGTTCAGCAGTGGAGTGTCTTTCGGCTGATATGATGATGATGATGACATTACGATACAAGTGTGAAAAAAGTAAAGGTTGGCGATAAAAGAAAACACGTCTGAAAGGAATGTTTTAAATCGACACGAGATTTTAGGGTTCCGTAGTAAACTAGGAACCCTTATACTTTCGCTACGTCCGTCTGTCTGTCTGTCTGTCTATCTGTCTGTCTGTCCGCAGCATAACTGAGTGACCGTTAGAATTAGAAATTTGCAACTTTGTATAGTGTACATATTAATCAGGCCGATAAGTGGATAGAATAATATACAAGGTGATCCTATTAACTATGCGTATTGGACATTAGAAGGTAAATGCCCATAATCACCACGCTGGCAAAAGGGTTGGCGATCGCAGTAATTTGTCCACTGTGACGATGCTGTGCTGCTGCTGCTCTCATCAATCTTCTATAAAGAAATAGTTGTTTGTTGTACAAGGGTGCAAAGTTGTATTTTACCCGCGAGCATGAAATTGAAACACGAGCAAGCGAAAGGGTTCCATAGTTTTAAAATAGAAACCTGAGCGTAGCAACGAGAACGAGAAGAACGAGAGCTTACGAAAAGTAAAATACATTTGCACTCGTGTGTAACACAAAACTTTTCCCCTCACTATAGCGAGGAACAGGAGGTTTCTGATTTGAAAGAAAAAAATTGAGGTAGCAGAAGTGCTGAACCACCACCAGTTTTCTTTTTTATCTTTTAATTTCCAAGTTTTGCCAATTCAAAGTTAAGAGTGGGGTCAAATTCCTGCTTGTACAAAACCCGACCTAATTTTTTTTCTACGAGAGGTAACGAAATAATTATTACTTTGTCAATATATTTTGTAAACGCAGTTAGAAATACGTGGTTAATTTTTTTCGGTTCATTGACAGGCATGGTTTATACATTTCAATCGCCTGGATTTAATCCAAAATTTTCTCATTGAATTCATAGGCATTTAAAAGTTTAAGATCATATTTATATTTTAATCTGCATAAATATAACAAGAGAAAAAATGCACTAGATAAGCAGTTTAAAAAATCGTATTTCGGAAAATAGGCAAAATAACAAAACTTTTTTTTCGAAATCTAATTAAAGAAGATATCATCTATAATTAATGATTAAAATAAAAAAAATATCTTATCTTCCACACTGATTTTTGTAGAGTCAAACATGAGCATTTTCGAAAGTCTCAATTTTCATTTATATTTTTCTATTACAAGTAGTTCCTCTAACACATTTATATTTATTTTACAAGATGAACACGGCAAGTAATTATTTCGTTATCTTTTATATAAAAAAAGTTATGCCTGTTTTTTCACAAGCACGAATTCAATGACCCCACTCTGAATTTTGAAAGGGCAAAACTTGGAAACTAAAAGATATAAAAAACCGGCCAAGTGCGAGTCGGACTCGCGCGCAAAGGGTTCCGTACCATTATCAATTTATTATAAAAAAAATACAGTTAAATCAACCTACCTCAAAAACTATAGGAGATAATTTAATCAAACCAAAAATCGTTGATAGAGTTTATTAATGTGCATAACATATATTTTTTTTAGAATTTTATATCGCGTAGTTTAAAAAATAGAGGGGGGGGACACATTTTTCAGACTTTGAGAGCTGATATCTCGAAAACGATTTGCTTAAATAAAAATTAGATGTATAAACCTTCATATCATTTTCAAAGACCTTTCTATTAATACCCCACACGCTTATATACAACTAAAAAAAATTTTCCATGCCTCAGTTACATGTATGGAGGGCCCCCACCCCAACAGTTTTATTTACAATTTAGTATCATAATCCTGTAGCGGTTTATACAACACATATTCTTACCAAATTTCGTTACTCTAGCATTTATAGTTTCCGAGTAAATCGGCTGTGACAGACGGACAGACGGACAGACGGACATGACGAATCTATAAGGGTTCCGTTTTTGCCATTTTGGCTACGGAACCCTAAAAAAAAACTGATGGTGGTTCAGCACTTCTGCCACCATGAAGTATATCCTCAATTTTTTTCATTCAAATCAGAAACCATGCAGCAAACTCGATTTGTTGACTTCACTTGGAATGACCCTTTACTATTATTTCTTTCGGTTAGTTGGTCTTTCTTGAGTGAAGTCTTTTGATTTCTTATGACTTTTTTAACACTTTTTTTCCTAAGTTTTCAGCTTTGTTCAAATGGGGAACAAAAGAAATAAACGAACACTGACGTCGTCTATACCAAGAAAGAAAATAAGGTATGTGCGTTACAACCCGCAAATGATAGGTATATAAACCCCTAATATTGCCATTTGCAATTTTGCACGTATAAGTATTATTTTTTTATATATAGTACATATATAGACAGGGTGGAAATTATTTTTGGGTCAGTGAGGGCAGCTACCAGATCCAGAGTAGCTCCGCGAATATGGTCTTATAAGACCTTCCTCGATTTTAAATTAATGAAAATTGGCGTTTACTGATTTTGGAAAAAACATACAGGTTGCGAGAAAATTGTCATTTTTGATAAACTTTTTTTAATGCCAATCGATCCTGTTTCTGTTCAGAATTAAAAGCTTGTATGGGAACAAAAAAAATTTAATGGCTAGAAAAGCCGCAAATCGAGATAATGAATATAGCTAATGTTTCCACACAGTAGGTATTATTGTCATTTAGCATAGGAGGACTAATTATCGTGACTGATGATCAGTGGTCGGATATCCCGGTGCAACAAGGGGTGAATGACCTCAAACATTATACTAATATGGATATACCACGGGATTCCACAAAATTACATCCAGTAAAGTTTAGTAATATTTTGTAACGCAAAATAAGTGCATGTACATACAAGCGTTTATTATTATGCGATTTCGACAATTATTTCAAAAGGTAGGTTATAAATTTTGTTTAATATTGACTTTAGTACCAAATAGCCTTTTGGTATGAATATTCTTAAATAAAAGAGTTTAGCTTTAAAAATAGAAGCTTTTTACTAAGGCACAATAGGTTCCACTTCTAGAAATGCGAACGTAAAAAAAACAGAAATATCATATAATACACGATTATTTTAATCCGTGGTCAGGATTAAAACAATATCCATACCCAGCTTAAATTAAACATTTTAGGTGAGGTCTCCCGCAGATACCTCTAAATTTTATTAATTTAAAGTTAAAGAAAAATTGTATCCAATAACCACTGAATGGTACATGGTCTTCCTGAGGTCATCAATTACTAAGTTAGAAAAAATGTACCTGGTTACGGATTAAACATCCTCGTGTTTGTAACATAAAATCAAACATTTTTAAGCATGAAGACTTGACACACCTATGCATGCAGACACATTAGAGTAAATATATGTATTTTATGAAAGAATTATGGCTTACTAGGTTCTATTAAGTTAAAATAGCATATAATTATTTTCTCTAGATTCTCTATTTTCAATTGATTCCTTTTCACATCTAAAATCCATTTGTACGCCGAAAAAGTCCTTTCCACTTCTACGGATGTCAGTGGAGCAAATTTGTAAAGAGACACTTCATCAGGTGCGGTATTATTTGAAATTTGGTCTGCGTATTCTCTAATGTCATACAAATCTGGATTTCATGCCATTACTGCTTCTACTTTAATCTGAGTAGCCAAACTTGAACTCTATGAGGCTTATAATATAATAAATTAAGGTGAAGAATATTCAATACTTTTGTAAAGGGGCGTTTTCACAAACCGTTGTTCAAAACACTTTTTTTTAATTCGGACGAGTTTGGGATTGTTCGACTTAGGATCACGAGCTCTTTCAATCCTACTGGGAGAAAAAAAGTGTCCAAAAATGTTTTTTTTTTCCATTACGCTATCGTTTTTATAGACTTTGTATGGCGATAGCGTAATGGAAGAAATTAAAAATGTACGAAAATTGTGGGACCGTTTTTTTCACCTATCAGAATTAAAAGAGCTCGTGATCCTGAGTCGAACAAATCCAAACTTGTCCGAATTCAAAAAAAGTGTTTTGAACAACGGTTTGTGAAAACGCCCAAAGATTTCGTTTATGTTCGCAATTTGAGCTGCTTTTTTAAGTATACCTATCAGATCTATATTTTTTATCAAACTAAAACCGGGAATTTAGGTCATATCTATATTAACTTTTCTACTTGGTATCCCCTGGTGTTGCACCGGGATATCCGACCACTGCTGATGATGCAATTAAACTTTCACTTTTTTCCATAGTAAATGTATAAAAACAGTTTTCTTGAAATTTTGGCTTTTTTATACATTGCTATAAGTTGACCCCTAAGAAACTATTGGTACTGGATACAAATGAAGCCGAATGACATAAAAAAATTAAGCGTGAAAAAAATATTTTATAACATTCATACAATTTGTATGGGAATATTGGGAATTTTAAATCTCGATTTGCGGCTTTTCTAGCCGAAAACTTTTTTTTGGGTCTATACAAGCTTTTGATCCTGAAAATAAACAGGATCGATTTTTTTTCTAGCCTGTAGACATGTCCCACTGCTGGGCAAATGCCTCTCCCTCAGATCTCCACAGCTCCCGGTTCGGTGCCAAGTCTGGCCAATTGTTGGCGAAGGCGTCCAAGTCGTCCCGCTATCTCCGCCTGGGCCTGCCTCGTCCCCGCCTAGTTTGCGGCATCCACTTGGTGGCTGTAATAATCCACCTTTCTGGATGCATGCGGTAGACGTGGTCGGCCCAATCCCACTTTAGCCTGGCAGTCTTTTCACCACGTCAGCTATGCGTGTTTTGGAGCGCAGCGTAGTGTTCCAGATCCATCGTCGTTACACCTAAAATGCTGCGCTCCATTGCTCGCTGCCAGACCTTCAATTTGGACGTATGACTTTCGGTGAGTGACCATGTTTGGGCACCGTAGGTTAGGACGGGCAGGATACACATGCCGACTAGTTTGCGCTTCAGTGACATTGGAAGGTCACCCTTCATTAGCTCTTTCATGGACCAGTAGCTCTTCCAGGCATTTTTAACACGGCGTTAAACTTCCTTGCTGAAAGAGACTAGCTGGCCCAAGTAGATATACTATACTCATCGACATAATGTATCGTCTGCCCGTCTACCTCGACCCTACGTTTCGTGCTGTTAGTCATCACCTGAGTCTTTGTGCGATTCATATGAAGTCCAACTTGAAGGCTTGCGTTGTTCAGGTCTTGGAGCCTATAACTGGATCGATTGGTATAAAAAAAAAGTTTGTCAAATATGACAATTTTCTCGCACCCTGTATGTTTTTTACAAAATCTGTAATTGCCAATTTTTCATTAATTTAAAATCGAAGGAAGGTTTTCTAAGACCATTTTCGCGTAGCTACTCTGGATCTGGTAGCTGTCCCTTACTGACCCAAAAAATAATTTCCCACCCTGTATGTGTGTAAACAATAGACAAGTGCGAAAAAATTGTCATTTTTGAAAAAACTTTTTTTTTATGCCAATCGATTCTGTTTCTGTTCAAGATCAACAAAAAATCTACTTGGATTTTTCTCTACTCTTATAGTATGTTAAAAAGGACGCGGAAGATAAACTAAAAAAAATGTACTTCGTTTTTGGGCCGAATTACCCCTGAAGCCAGATCTCCTATTCCAGTAGTACTTACAGTTTGAGAGTAAATCGTCTATGACAGGACGGCCATAACGAATCTATAAGGTTTCCGTTCTTGTCATTTTGACTATGGACACTTTAAATCGTCCTATTGAATTTTTTTAAATGAATTATAGAATTAATGGACGATTTATTGTTTTTAGAGTAAGCGATCCTACTAATGAAACGCAGTCAACGAGTCTACCCCATAAAATGAGGCAACGGAATTCCTCTGGCAAATGAAATCGCCTCAGACAATGTGTAAGGACACAGCTTTCTGCTAGTCATCGATTTCTAAGAATGAACCCGAACAAAACTACAATAAGATGTAATAATAATAATACTCACACAGTATATTATGATCATCCTCCAAGTCGTCAAACCCGACACTATTACACCTTACAGTAGTTTTGTCACCAAAGGCATACTTACTAAAGTTTAGATCAATTGGGCCTATAGATACCTTTCAATTCTTCATCAGGTCAGGTTCATCTATTGTATTGTTATCGAAGTTAAGTAAGCATACTTCTCCTCTCACCACAATCGGCCCCACCAAAATCTGGTTCAATTAATAGTTGCAATATTTTGTAAGCATACATATGTTACATAACGTAGGCACAGCTACTAAAGTCGGTATGTTGATTTTTTTTTTTTTTTGGATTTTAACGCCATTTTGAACCCTTTCTAGAAGACTATCTATAATAGTTCAGGGATTTATGAATTTTATCATCATATCATCATCATCAGCCTATGATAGGTCTACTGCCTGGACTTAGGCCTCTCCTTTTAATTACGCGTGTGGACGGATTAGGAGGCAAATGCCTATAATCGCCACGCTGGGCAAGCGGATTGGCGATCGCAGTAATGTTTCCACTATGATGACGCTGCTGCCCATCATCAATCTTTTATCAAATAATGGTCAGTGACACTTCAATCCCTTAGTCGACTCTTACGACACCCGCAGGAGGAGTTGGGGTGGTGACAAATGTATTCTTACTGCTGTCATCACACGGCCAATGAATTTTAGCTATGTGATATCATACATTAGCGGGTTCGAATCCCGGTTTTAACCATGAAATTAATCTCAAA
>JALPQI010024680.1:0-10896 GCA_025490895.1 Thaumatotibia leucotreta
ACAGGGCTTATTATTGTACATGTCCCCTAAAATTAAAGGTACCTATACCAATTTTCAGAGTAATCGAGCATCATTTAGAGGTCGCCAATACGTGCGTGCGTCAGAGAGGCCAACAGCGAAATTGTAAAAAGGAACTTTATAAAACGCGACCCAGGATGCTTAGCCAAGTTGCCAATCGCTCACGCTTAGTAGCGTATCGTAGTTTTCCCTCTCTGTATTTCTTTAGAAATTAGAGCGACAAAGACAGTTAGCTGGCTTTCGTTTACGATTGACGATTAAGCGTTAGCGATTGGCAACTTGTCTAAGCACCCTTAAAACATCAAATACGCTACAATGTTGTAACTTAACCGGGTAATGCAATAAAGCACGCGACGGGACAACGGACGCATTCCGATGTCCCTCGGGTTCACTTCACTAACGCAGCGGACACTGAATATAACTACAGTTTTACGTTTTACCTATTGCAGTTTATTTTTAAACCGACTTCATGAAAGGATTTTGTTTCTGTAGGTATGTATGTTACTCGTTATCTCCGAGAATAGTCTTCAAAAAGACATTTTTAAATTAATGTAGTAATATAGGAATAAATTAATTATTTCAAAATTCGTTTATCGAGTAATAACATTTTTTCACTAAGTGTTTCTTTTACCTGATTTTAAATATTTCAAAATGTTTTCCTCTGTAATTTTTTTAGGTAACTTTGTTGTAAATTTTTATTGACATATACATGGACCAGAGTGCATCTTCTGTAATTTCGAAAATGGGAAAACTACCACCCTTAATGGTCGATTGGTAAAGTATAATTTCTTCGTCCTTCTTGCCTTATTTTGATGGAGAGGAGAAGAGTAGATCTATCAAATTTACTTCATTGTCAGTCACGAAGACCACGAAAACCCTACCCAACGTGTCCGAAACGTCATAAACGTTGAATATTGCAAAATACGAGAAATAATATTATCAATGTTCCTATAGATGAATGTTTCCATTGATTTAGAATATTCTAGATTACGTACCGCTATACAACGGTTAAAATGTGTGCGTTTCTTTCCCAGAGACACTGAGCCATAAGCCATACATATACCTAAGCCATAGTCTACCACGTGCGCATATTGTACATTAGAGGAGAAGTGCACATAAGCTCGTGCACTATAATCACCAATTCTGTCTTAAAAACAGATCTTCAGAAAATATTTGAAGTTGAACGTAATTTCACAACGCTTATCCAATGTTTGTCATAATATACCAAACCTAATTTTGTTTTTAAAAAACAATAATTCACTGCAATTTTACGAGGTCCTATTTTTAAATATCCAGTTTATGTTAATTAAATTATACCTACAATACTTACATGTCATTACATTTCAATCACAAAACCGTGCCTCATAATTTTGCAAAACAAAATGGCGGTTTCAACAAAATGGTCGCCACATATAGACAAAAGAGTATAGATTATTGTCCATTAGACGGAGCATAAAACCACTCCAAAATGACCTACACGAATGTGTTATGAACATTGATAATTTTATTTATAAACAAACAACAATTTGGAACATACAACATTTAAATAAAAAAGTATAACTAAACTAAAACTAGATAAAATCTAAATTAAATCTAAAACAGGGTCCTGGTGTTGTGAACTCACCTTTTAAACGAGTATCTGAAATAAAAAGTCCTCGGGCTGAGTATCGTTACAAAACTAAACATGCACTAGTTCTCATATATTATTATTAATATCTGCAAAAAGGCCAGTAAAATATTAGGATTTATTATTAGAAAGACTTTAGAATTTAAAGACACATAAATACTAGTAATTCTTTACAATTATTTTGTCTAAAGTGAACTCGAGTATAATGCCATAGCGTCGGACTCTCGGTAAACAGAAATATTTATTTCTGTAAATTGTAATTTGTATTTGAAACAATGTTATTAATGTTATTATAAGTTACAATTACTTCAAAATGTTTTGACTGATGCTGTTGTGAATTTAAAGTGTGTCTGAATAAAGAATAAGAAAAGAAATAAAGAAAAAAATATTTATTGTCACCAAAAGAAAAAAAGTACAAAAGTAAATGTTGAATGAACTAATACTAAGGATTATTCTAAAAAAGAAGTCGAAAACTACGACTAATAAAGGGGCAAATGATCTCGGCGTCAGCAAAATGCTAAAACTGTCATCCTAGAGGAGACACTTCAGCGCTGTTTTTCAGCCAGAACCAGAAACCCTTTACACCCTTACAATAACCTTTTTATAGATGAGGCTTCGGGCAAGATCTTCAGTCCATGGTAAATCTACCGGAGGAAATCTTCGCAAAAGAATAAAGGTCCAATCTCATCTCACAGCCCAAACGCCGGGCTCGGTCATTTTACGCTCATTCCGATGCAAATTTAAGGGCTCCACGACGTTTTGAGACTATGTAAATACGGCCAGGCTTAAGTATCGGATAAAGACATCTATACAAAAGATTTTGATGAAAACACTAGAAGCCGGTATAATATTAGCATCTCGGTCGGTGGTAATTGAAAATTAAATGGCAAGAGGCAGTGTTGAGTAAAGCTGTGGCATCTAGGATTGGCCATCTAGCGAGTTGCTTTATCCGGGTAACTTTAAATGATGTTACTATTTAAGCTAAATTAAAAAAATTGGGCAAATGCGAGTACGACTCGCGTACAAAGAGCGGAACTAGACCAGTAGCAACAAATATACAACGTGAGTTTCATCAACCTATATAAAAAAATATAAGAAATGCACTTTGATTACAGTACAAATCTATTTTGTGGGCAGATTTTTATCATTTTGAGAGCTGATATATCGAAAACGCAGGACAAATTATATTAAATAACGTACTGATACTTGTATAACTCCCTAGAAAATTTCACTGATATATAACTCCCGGAAAGAGAGAAGGGCCACGAGAATCATCAATGACGATGATTTAACGAATACTCGCCTTCAAAGTCTTGAACATCGTCGTAGGGTTGCAAGTTAGTCGGTTTTTTACAGGATACATTTCGGAGAGTGTGCTGAGGAACTGCACAACCTTATTCCTCCGTCCCCATTTATCATCGGACTACCAGACAATCGGCACTGCGGCATCGCTTCATCACTGCGTATTCCACAAATACGCACAAAGCGTTTCGCTCCGACTTTCCTTCGCCACTCACTTGCTTCATGTAGCTTTTGTTACATGTCAGATCACTCTTATTTTACATAGACATAGTCTATCGCAAAATATCAAAGCAAGTGAGTGGTTATACGAACTGCCAAGAAGTGGAATGCCTTGCCCGAATCTTTGTTTCCGTATGTGTACAATCTGAATATCTTCAAGACAAGAGTGAATTGGTATCTTATAGTTAAGCTTCACCGTAGACTGCATCATCACATACCCGCAGGTATGATCGTGGTCAAACTTCTACCTTCTTCTTCTTCTTCTACTTAAGGGCCTGGCTCTTGTCGGTGGAATAAACGCCATTCCGTTCGTTGTCCTGCCAATGTTTTGAGCTCCTGATACGACACTACATTTATTTTCTCCTTCACTTGGTCCAAAAATGCTCGCCTTGGTCTCCCTCGGCCCCTCTTCCCTTCTACCTATTATGAATTAAAAAAAATAAAAAAAAAACTCCCGCGACGCATGCAAGCAGTAAGAAGCTCGCTTAGAAGTGTGATGAAAATACCCGTATCAAAAAAGCGTGATAAAAAACCCTAATTTCCTTTCCTAATAGGAATATTATTGTATCACTCGTAGGAGTCGTAGGTAGGTAGGTATGTCATAAACCAGGGAGGTTTATGATTACAGCGGAAATAAGTACTATCATTATTGTTTGTTTGTTGTTCACCACCCTTTCGTTTGTCAGTTTATGTTTTGTTATTGAAGACGCCAAACTTATATGGCTGTTATTTTGTACAGTAACCATGAGATAACAATAGAGGCTTGCTCAGTCAGAACTTAACAAGTGGCTTATCTCAGAAATTTTCTATACATTTAACGATTATTTTAAAATGCCTTTAACATTATAATACCTACCTATATATTATAGCGATACATTTTATATAATGTAATGATACTAAATATTGACCTGTAACCATTGTTATAAATAAATTTTCATGTTCATTTTCAGATGTTTGTGAGCATTATGTATGGACACGTTCCTGCGATCGCCAATCTGCTTGTCCAGCGTGGTGATTATGGGCATTTACCACCTAATGCGTCTATGTTAGGCATAGTTAACAGTAGAGTAGCCTATGTCCAGCAGTGGACTGAGATAGGCTGAGATGATATTATGTGTTTATATTTATAACACTACATTTGCGTATGTATTAGTACCTATGTATAAAGTATGGCATAAAGTATTTAACTCTTTAACATAAAATAAATTATAACAATATCTTTCTTCAATTCAAAATGGCTCTGACTTCCAACTGAAAAGTTATATTTACGTCCACATAACATGTTACAACATGTAAAAAACTAACGCCAACTCTAGTGCGACCGCATATACTCCAACTAAAATGTGGTCGAAATATCCCTCTTTTTAAACGTCCAAACACTATAACTTCCCACAAGTCTTATCTTTAACATTCACTTGAAATTAAGACTTTAATTCTACATCGTTACGGTTGTTTTACGATAGTTTGTTATGAAGATACGAGTTAGTGGAAGTTAGTAGGCGTTTGGTGCTCTAAAAACTTTCTCCCATATTTGCTAGGATGTAAAAGGCGGCGAGCCGCATCCAGATTTTGTTCCAATATTTCGAGTGATGAGTCGAACTCTCAGGATAACTGGTGTAATTGGGTTTTCCGCATGTCTTTTATAATTTCAAGGGCTGGGCGGTCAAAAGTCGAGCAATCCGGTTTTTAAAATATGAACTGTATGACACTGAATTGATGTGAGGTTCTTATTTCAATGAAAAATTATCTCGACTTATTGGGTTTGACCACGCAACCTTCGATTTGCAAGCCTATTTTTACAAAATAAATATACATGTTCCGTCTGATCATCAAAAATATTGGAAACATATTTCTTATCATCATCATCCTCATCATTTCAGCCAAAAGACGTTCAATGCTGAACATAGGCCTTCCCCAAAGATTGCCATAATGACCGGTCCTACGCTACCCGCATCCAGCGGACTCCTGCGACCTTCACCAGGTCATCACTCTACTTCGTGGGGGTGGGTAGGCACCCACACCGCATCTTCTGGTACGTGGCCACCACTCGCCTTTCTAATACGATCTCGCAAAGAGACTCCTAACATAACCCTTTCTCTCCATTACCCTTTAGGTGTCTTTGAGCCTTCTTATCAGGCCCATTGTAAGCGACCTCATTTCAGTATCGTATGTCATCACTGGCAACACACAATGATATTTCTTCTATCTTTTTTCGATTGTATAGTACAGGTACCAGGTGTTCCCCTGTTATGACATGAAAAAACCAAAGTAAAGAATTACTTTAACGATTTAATTTCAGAGGTGAGGCACAAACTGTATGGTCTGACGCGTGAAGGCTGGTTCATATCTAACACAGCCGATCAGCATTGCTATTCAACGTGGAAATGCTGCCAGCCTTCTAGGCACGCTATGACTGTTACGAGTATATTGTCAGTGATCTGGGACTTTTTTTTATTTAGTAGTAGGTATTGTATGTTCGTAAGTTTATTTTAGGATCTAGTTTATTGGGGATTATTAGGATATATTTTAATTTTAGTATAAAAAATATTTAAAAAAATGTACTCAATTCCGCTTTTTTATTCAAAATTACACATTTTTGTTCTTACCTCCTCTACCCAAAGGTTATCTGGAAGAGATCGCTCTTTAGCGATAAAACCGCCTTTTGTTTACCTCTTTCAAACATGTATTTTTATTATTAGTTTTGTATTTGTCTTGAGGTGCAATAAAGAGTTATTGTATTGTATTACGCATTTTTGAAGCGTGACTTACTGGGACAAGAGTATTTTGCATTTTAGTAACTGGCAACGCTGCAGCCCCTTTAAAGCTTAAACTTGTGTGGGATACTAAGACCTAAAAGCTCCATTTTCCCTGGTTCTCCTACTATTTGGACTCTAAGCAACCCTTAATACCCTGCGTCCCGGTTTTTACGAGCAACCACTTGCCACAACGTCACTTCTAGTTGTTAGGGCGACATTTTTGTTAGTTAAGGGCGGTCCAATATTGCATTAAGGCCCTGTTATGTTGCTCACATTTTCGTATTATAGGGGTGGGAATAAAGAAAAATTGGCCTTTTGAGAACACGGCATGTGATTTCTAAAGTACGGTCCTGAAATTATTATGTGAGTATAGTTCAGAGAGAAGGTTTTTTACGTCGCTGAGAGGATGATAAATGGTTGGATGTGTTTGTTTTTGACTGTCTGGGGAATAAAGCACCAGATGCGAAGCATTAAGTATACATTGTGCACTTGGAAATTATGTCTTCCTCTTTTTTCAGGACTCCTTAAATTAAAAATTATTGCTGCTCTGTGACACAGTCTCCATCAGATATATCGTAACATCCAAAGCGCTCAAAAATATCTGAACACGCCTCTATTGTTATGGCAATAAAGGCGTGTACCTACATTATAATCCTTCCTACAAACAAATAAAACATGGAAGCCGCACGTCGTACCAAATTGTCTTTCAAAAACGGTCCTGAATTTTAGTTGACAAGTGCCACTCCGGCTTCAATGCATCACGACAATGAATTTCAATGTTAACCTGTAAAAACTTAACCCGCCATTTAAAAATAGTTGTGATTGGTCCATCAAAGTTTTGACTAGCTATATTCTATAAAAAAATTGTCAAAGTTGTTGCACCGAAATGTGCGCGGTGCTAAGAAAAGCTCTATGTCCTGCCCATCTTAGCACAATTTGGTTTTGGGGGCACTTTTGAGCTGGCGTTAGGCGTCCAAATATGGTATGGTCGCAAAATTCTTCCTTTCCCGCTTCCTATATGCAGGCTCTGACAATAGATTTTTTATAGTATTTTATGGAACCCTTGTTTAAGAGAGGTAAAAAAAGGTTAGTGGCGTGGGTAACATTTTCAGACGAAGCCAAAAATTGTTATTAAAGATGCCACAAGAATTTTTTGACTCAGTTAAACAATGTTGCATACAATACTTTTTCTACGATCACACAGTTATTTTCAAATAAAATTGTAAATTTGAGAAATATTCTTAGTCAAACACAATTTTATTAAACGTCAAGGTCAGGCGGGAGACGTAAAATTAAAAAAGAAAGCTCCTTTATGGTTTCCTCTATAGTTATGCTATTGTTATGGCATTTCCAACATCTGTAAACGCCGATCTTCAATCATTTAAAATCGTGGGAATGTATTCTAAGACCAATTTCGCGTAGCTACTCTGGATCTGGTAGCTGCCCTCAATGACCCAAAAAAAAATTCACTTGAAAATGCAGATGACCCAACATGTAAATTCTAATAATGACTACATTTTTTAAAACCAACTTCAAACGATTTCTCTATGATCCCATCATCAGAGCCCGACTAAATTTGGTGTCCTTCTTCTTCTTCGATTAAGAAACGAATTTTGAAAATCGATTCATGATTATCGGAGACATCGAGTGACATAATATATATTATGTATAATTGTATATGTATATAGCTGCTGACAATCTTATTACTAAAACCTTATATTCATCAACCATCAATTTTAATTAATTAAAAAATAAAGATAAAACTTAAAATATACCTAAACAATCTACCTATAAAAAGAAAATACCTTCCAAATGATCCGCTGCGGCATGGTGCCCATGACGCTGGCGGCGTTACCTCGCTGAATCGCTAAAGAGATTCTTTGTGCGAGGTAAGCGCCAGCCCTTGGGTCACCAGAGGCATCGTGCAGACGGGACGACATGGCCCTCATGTATAGGTATAGCTGTCGTATTCAAAACCATCTCCTTTTTTGAACTCGGTTCAAAAGTCAGTGTATTTTGAAATGAAATTAAATGAAATGAAAAATGTTTATTTGACGCTAAAATAGAAACAAAACGAAAACTTAATCTATGTTAAAGCTTAAACTAAGTACAAAGCATCAAAATGGATGCCACTCAGCATATGCCGATAACTAAAGGGCTTTAGTTATGGCGCTGGTTTTCAGGGCAACCAGAAATATTATTTATGAATTAACACTAATATCTGTTGACATAAGTAAATTAGTAAATGTTTTACAATTTGAGTTAATACACTGCTACTTATTTCTTAATTTTGACTTTGACTTTGACCGCTTAGTAAACAGTATGAGCAAATTCCATAAGTGAAAGGTCCACGGAAAGAACATGTCTAGTCAATTCAAATTACAGAAGGAAAATTTAACAGAATAAGGTGTGAATTTGGCCTGATTTTTTAAAGTATTGGACATGTTTTTTCCGTGGACCCTTCCAGTGATCTTAAATTAAAAAAAGAATAATGTAATACCTACTATTATGAAACATGTATACAATGGCATATTAATCTATCAGCCGTGTTTAATTATATGTATATTTGATCTCATAATTGCATTTTACCATTGCGTTTAATGTCTATCACATTTCATTCAATTTATAATTTCCAATCACGAAATCGGACTGACCAATATCAAACGAATAAATAATAGGAATAGGTATTGTATTTTATTGACAGTTTGACGTGAAAATTAGATTTCGCATAACACGATTTACGGTTTTGAATAAAATTTTAGTGTCGTTGAAATTTAAAACGATCTTTTATTCGTATGTATTTTCTGAAAATTTTGTTATATACCTATGGCTTTGACATTAGGTACGAGAACAGCTGGTCGATTTTTGTAATAATTTTACTAGGTATCTGCTTTAAGTACTGAACAAATGAAGGTATATATTGATTTAAACTTTCACGATTATCACTCATATTTTAAAGACAAACGGGTCTTAATCGCGTAAACTTACATTTAATTATATCCTGACGTTTCGGGCATGACGTTACTCAGTCAGTCTGCCTGCGACCACGGGTGTAACGTCATGCCCGAAACGTCAGGATATAATTAAACGTAAGTTTACGCGATTAAGACCCGTTTGTCTTTAAAATATAAATGAAGGTATGCTTACATGACATACATAGCTAGTCACTCAATTGCTTTTGGTAATTGTGATTACCTACCAGTTGTCATTCTTATTTTACATAGGAAAGAAGATCAACCAAAATTTCAAAGCAAATAAGTGGCTAGGTAGGTGGGTGGATCAACTTTTATCTATCTGTTATTGCCATGGTTACGGTCACCTAAGTCACGCTGGTTTTATGTAAAATTATGCAACTCAAACAATGCATACATGCATTTTTCTGGTGTACGTGACTCAGGTGACGTAATCATGGCAATAACAGACAAAAAAAGTTGATTCACCCTCACCCAAGAACACATACATCATCAGCCTATGATAGTCCACTGCAGGACATAGGCCTCTCGTATTAACTTTGCGTAGAGACGCATTAAGAGGTAATCGCCACGCTGGGCAAGCGGATTGGCGACCGCAGTAATGTGTCCACTATGATGACGCTGCTGCCTTTCAACAATCTTTTATCAAATAATGGTCAGTGACACTTCAATCCCTTAGTCGACTCTTACGACACCCGTAGGAGGAGTTGGGGTGGTGACAAATGTATTCTTACTGCCGTCAGCACATGGCCATATTATTATATTTTTAAATTGGTACAACTTTGTTGACTTGTTTAAAATGTACCGTATGAAATATAAATTATTAGAGTACCTTAATTGTACCATGTAACAAAAAATAAGTATGTAATCAAATAGTTTTTTTTACGATTTTTAGAACACGTTACGGATGTCCACTATGTGATCTCGGACGTAACTTTTTTTTGCAATCTTTTTTCGTAACACAACGGCGAAATAAGGTGTAAATAACACAATTTTTTAGTTTTTTTTTTAATTCTGTGTAATAAGAACGGCCTAAAGATAATTCTTTCGATACACATTTTTGCACTTTAGTTATCGATTTAAACTTTTAAAAAATCTATCTCATTTACCCTTTACACTGTAATTTGTAACAAAACAGAACATTAGCGAATTTGTATGCATAAATCGTTGAAACCCTATAATTTAATACGTAAAATAAAACAAATTACTAAGATCTACGAAGAAAGTGTAATTTTCGCTTAGCATGGAATCTGCCGGCGGCGATAAAATGCCGCCTGCATTTTAATACGAGGCCAAATTGGATTTGTACCGACCAATTGCAGTGCAAGAAAAGAGGCGAATGGGAAAATTGTACGAGTCACTTGTACTTTGAAAAAAAATCGGCCTGGAGCGTGTCGAGCCATGCCGTGTAGGGTTCCGTAGTTTGTCAAAATACTTATGCCGAACTTAAGCCGATTATGTTCAGAATACTTTTTTTTTTAAGTCATCTATATGTACACTGTCTAACAATTGCTGTCAGTGAGAAATAGCGGCAAATTAAAATTTTCTATGGGAAGCCAACTTTACGCGCGCACATTTTTTGATTTTGACGCGTTTTTCTACTGATAGCCATGGTTAGACAGAGTGGATAGACGTATATACGCCTAATATTCACGATATTTTGTATATATTTTTGGACCCACGGATCAAATTATAGAGAGGGAGACACATTTTTTTTTCTTGAGTGGTTATCTTTGAAAATATTAACTTAAAAAGTTCTTTTTATACCCTTATTCCCTTTAAAAGACCTATTCAACGATAACATATCGGCATTTCTCAGAGCGTTTCAACCGCCGTGACTTGGGTGACATCATTATTACCCGTGGATATCAAATTTTTTTTGGATGTATTGGTAGTTGTCCACTACGTCTACTAATATATTCAAAAGTTCTTGTATCTCTCATGGGATTCGTGTGATAAGGCTGCCACCGAAGTCACGGCGGTTGAAACGCTCAGATAAATG